>CM035805.1:37361178-37438678 GCA_020466265.1 Siphamia tubifer
AGGATAAAAACGTTACACCGGGATGTGGAGGCAGGACCGAGTCTAGAAAAACGCAGATTAAGAAGCAGTTTTCAGTAACTTCTATCAAACTTTGTCTGTTTTCTATTTCCAAGTGTCAAAACGAGCGCTAAAGCCACCCGTGTGTGGCTCGTGTCCGGTTGTTTAACGGACTTTTGTGAGTCGGAGGAGGTGTTCAGGTCAGTGGAAGTTAACGGTGAAGTTGGACTGGACTTTCCAACCGGAAGAACAACCGAATTAACGCACGAGAGGTAAGTCTGTGTTACTTCATGAAGAAAAAAACACTACTTTTAATTAATGGCGACGTCCCTTATGTCCAGGGTTAAATTCTGTGGTAATAAAGGTTTTACTAGGGTTACACCCATCAACACCAGGCTTCACCTCAAGTACATGTGTTAAAGTTGGGTCTTATAACAGCACAGCCCCCCCCCCCCCAAAAAAATAACAGCTAGCTATTTATTGAAATCCCTGGAAACTATATATATATATAACCTAAAAATAATAATAATAAATAACAGCACAGCCTAAAAAAAAACATTTACTCATTGTATATAAATCCCTGTAAAACTTATATTAACGCAGCCTCAAAAATAACATTTACCTATAGTATTTGAATTCATGGCACCTTGAATAATAAATAAATACATACATACATGTATATCTTATAACAACACAGTGCCAGAAAATAACATTTACCTTTAAATCCCTGGCACCCTAAAAAAAGCATAAAAAACACAGCCCCCCTCCAAAATAACACCTATAGTATTTAAATCTCTGACACCACCCCTCAAAAAAAACTTGTTAATTGTTGTTTTACATCAACTGAAACTAGATGATGAGCTACTGTTATTAAAAAGTATAACTTAAGATAAGATATGCCTTTATTAGACCCACACAAAACCAAAAAAAGGACAAAATCACAATAAAGAAGAGTCAATAAAACTATATATACACTATTTACATTATTAACTTATCACCCTTTCTGTCATAAAAAGACAAGAACACACTCTTCACAGGTATCAATATAAATTTCTGAAAGTGTACATGCTAGTATAACTTTATATTATCATATATTAAGAAAAAAAAATGCTGCAGATTCTCTTTTTTATGGACAAAAACCAGCTGTTCTCCTTTTTATGGCACAATCCATCCTCCTCTGCAGATATTTATTAATTTTTTTACTGCTTTGTTACATATTCTTTTCCAGTTGTTTTTCTTCACCTTTACAAACCTTAGATTTCAAAAAGTTTATTTGCTATTTGTGCATACATGTACATATCCTTCTGTAAAAAAAGTTCATGTACATTTGTAAATATTAATATATATATATATATATATATATATTAAAAAATACATTAAAAAACAAAACAAAGAAGGGTATTAAAACCAACCCAGGAGACAATAAAATTAATAAGTAAATGCATAAATATACCACAAGGAGCTCATACACATATATTATATTGAACATAGTTTATTTTGCATTGACCAGGTGCTTCATATTTTATACGAACAACATGAGTACCCTTTTTATTTTTCAGTTTCTTTGGAAAACATGTTAGTAGTGTGATGCATCTATGGCTCTATTTGACAAATTCACCAGTGAGTGAAATACACACACCCACCACATAAGATGTTCTTTTCCCCCCTCCTTTTCAGTTTCAGTGTATCTTTTGCCCTGCATGTGCCCTAGATTGATAGTTATACCGCCTTCCTCTCATAAGCCTCAGCACTACTATCCCGTTGCCTTGACTACTGGTGTGTCAGGGGACTTCATCCTGATCTACTGCATGATTTTCTCTGAGTCGCTCAGAGAGACTGCAGCCCTGAAAGAGAGAATAACGAGAGAGAGCTCATTTTCTCTTCTTTCACCTTTTTTTTTTTTCTTACACTCGACCAACTCCTCACCCACCTGATGCTGTCTTAGCTGCAAACACACGCTGGTCACACGCTGCATTTCTGCTCTGTTCATCCACTTCACAGCAGGTTACACGCACCATTAAAATGGAAAGTTTTCCTTCCGTTCTTTCAAAAACACTCAGTTGATTTCATTAACATTCCTGTCAAAAGAGGCATGCTACTGGCTATGGGTGTGTATTGGCAAAAGTCTGGTGATATGATACAAATGTATTAATTTATTTATTTAGGCGGGATAATGCACATTAATGAACACATTTATACATTTCATTTCAGTATAAACATGTAAATATGCCTGAGTTAGAGTCAGTTATTTATTTACATGAGTAAATAAATAACAGTGATCCGTGCAGAATAAAGCACGACAGTGGAACAAAGTAAAGTGCATTTAAAGACAATACATTACTGTATACTGAAGAACATTTATCACAATACTAGGATCATGATATAATATATCATTATTAGGGCTGCACGATATTAGAATAAGGAAAAAAAATATATTGTGACTGTTTTTAACACTGCAATACATATTGCGATATGAAAAAAAACATAAATAATAATAATAATTAAATAAAATTAATAATGTGAGCTGCACCTGCTGCGTGTCAGAGAGGAACAGAGAGTTGTGGGAGAACATTTTAAGATGAGAGAAATAAAACATAAATTGCAATATTTCCCAAACTGTACATCAGATTTCAAAAATGTTTGAACAGGAGACTTCTGCTCATTCTTGT
This sequence comes from Siphamia tubifer, assembly GCA_020466265.1. Lineage (NCBI taxonomy): Eukaryota > Metazoa > Chordata > Actinopteri > Kurtiformes > Apogonidae > Siphamia > Siphamia tubifer. The sequence goes on from CM035805.1 coordinate 37,363,845, forward strand.
GATTCTCAGGATATGTCATAGGTTGGGGAAAATGTAAAAAAGAGGCGTCGAGAGAATAATAAAGAAAAAGAAAAAACATTACAATTACAACTATTGCTCTCACTGGGAAGTGACAGGACCTCTTCCTGTGAGGCTAAAAATAAATAAAAATACAAAAACAATAGACAAAAAAATAACAATTTAACAAAATACAAATAAATTAATTAAAAAATAATTGCATGTGACTATTGCGCACACATTGCGATGTCGCTGCTCAAACAGTATTTTGCGCAGCTCTAAAACAGAACTGATGTTTTCTTCCACTCCTACTGACAGTTTGTGAATATTGTCTCCATTGTGGTTAGGCAGAGATAATAATACATGATGCTTCTGACACTCACAAGAGGCTAAGAAACAACAAATGTTGAGTTTGACCTTTTAACGTTCTGCCAGAATACAGAAAATGTGTCTTTTTTTTAGAAAAATGTGTCTGCAAATGGTGACACACGTAGCCTTTAGTTTCCTCACTAACTATGTAAGGCAGTGTCAGAAACCATAATAATCTGTGCAGTTTGCTTTACTACAACACACATGTCAAATGAAAACACACAGTGCATCTTTGTTTTTCTGTGACTTCATACACAGAATGAACATCTGTTAAAAGAAGAAATGTTTGCTTTGTTTCAGACAAGCTATTAACCATGAAATGAGGTGTGTCTGAGAGCAGTGAAACCTGCTCAGAGGTTTACAGGAAGCCCACTGTCGCTTTGACGAAGGGGGAGTCGCACGTCAGAGGGAAGTCTAGAGCTTGTGCGAAACAGTCCCATTAAGCAGAGAATCCGCTGGAAAAAAAAAAGTAGCCCAGGAAAGGAGAAGGGGGTTGGGGACAAGGAGACAGACGCTTGTTGTGTAATCCAGGGGGAATTGCAAACACTGAAAGTGGAATGGCAATCTGGAGGGGCTGTTGTACGTCAAGTTCACAGACAATTCTGTCGTTGCAAGGAGCGCCTGTTTTCCCTGTAAAGGACATTGTATTGACTTTAGAGCAGGGGTGTCAAACTTATTTTCTTCAGGGGTCACATTCAGCCTGATTTGATCTCCAATGACCAGGAAAATTAAAACACAATAACCTCTTAAATAATGACAATTACACATGTTTGTCATTGTTTTAGTGCAAAAACCCCATTAAAATATGAAAATACTTCTGTAAATTATCCAAATGCACGCGCACATGTGATGCTCTTCATCCCACCGGCCGCATTGGAGCCACTGGCGGGCCGCATTTGGCTCCCGGGCCGCGTGTTTGAGACCCCTGTTTTAGAGTTAGGGTTAAAAGATATAAAAAAGAAATAAATACATGAATAAAATAAGTGAATGAATAGAAAAATAAAATAAAAAATAAGAGCAAAATGCAGACAACTGAGAAAAAGGAAAGAAAAAAAAGGGAAGAAGAAAAAAGGGAAAAGAAGAAGAAGGAAGGAAAAAAGAAAACAATAAACAACAAAAAAAACTCTATTTGTTACCTACTTTCCTATCTGCTCATTTGTTTTTAGTTGTTTTTTTTGTTTGTTTTTTGTATATATGTCTATGTTTAGTACTTCAGTTATTGATTATTGGTATTGTTATTATTGTTATTGTTATTATTTTATTTATCATTATTTTTGTACTATGCACTATATTACTATAAGATGAATTTAGGTTATTGGGGAAGTGAAGAAGGGGTAGGATTAAATAAGTTTATGCTTCATTCTACTCCTTTTCGGACATGTCATTGTTATTGTTATTATTGTTGTATTGATTATTGTTGCACTTTGCACATGTTCGAAATAAATCATTCAAATCAAATAAAAAAAGAAATCAGAGTGATGTCCATCAGTTAGCTCTAAACATTTCTGGTGAAGAAAGTTGTTGTTAAAAGAAAAATGTGACCAGAAATCCTCTCCAACTGTGAAAACATTTTAGACGTTCAGGACTGTGTCAAATGTCATCTTTTATGACTGTACTGTTTTATAACAACATTTGTCATCATTTAAATAGTGTACTGAGAAAAGACATAATGCACTGCAAAAATCTAAATCTTACCTTGTGTATTTTTCACATTTTTTGTCAAAATATCTGATCGCACTCAAAATAAGATATAATCACCTGAAAAATAACTTTTCAATGAGATAAAAGAACTTATTTTTAGGAAATAGATGTTCAATCCTTTGATGCATCTGGTCACTACAGTGGTCGGTTCTTCTACAGCTGTTCTCTGATATATTCATGGGTTTAGTTTTAGTTCATATCATTACTGTAACTGGTCTGTTCTTAATATCTGATCTGCACTAACATGGTTATGTGGAAACTAATTGTTATTAGACTGTAATTAACAATTTTATTTCATGTTTTTGTTGTCCAGCTGAGTGGATATTTTTGTAACTCCATAAAAAAAAAAATAGGTTCATTAAAAAATATTTCAATCTCATTGCTTTTTTCATGCCTAAAGAGGAATTAAAGAAAAATCTTGACTAAGGTTCTCCTACTTCATCCATCAAAAGGTTCAAATCTTATTTATAAAACATTTCCAAAGATCATTTTCATTTGTTCCAGTGGTAGATTATTTGTTTGAATGAAGCAAAACTAAATAAATGTTGAATTAAGGGGAAAAAAATGATAGAACAAGTGAAAATTATCTTGGAAAGATTTCTTGAGATACACTTTTCTTGATTAAAACTAAGCTTTTCTACCTCATTATACATTACTCTTTAGGTGATTATGTCTTATGTTGTTCCTGGACAGCGTTTCCATTACAGGACAGTACTGACTTTACAGTATCTGGACGTCATAGCGAGGCGGTGTGTGTGTGTGTGTGTGTGTGTGTGTGTGTGTGTGTGTGTGTGTGTGTGTGTGTGTCGTCTGCTCAGGGAGTTACAGTTTGGTTCATAAAATCAGGCATGTGTGTGTTTGAGCTGCACACACAGTTTCCATCTTATAACACTATGAACAGGACAGTGCATTTATGTTCCCTTACATCCTAAAGCCTCACAAACTATCATGTGAGGAACTGGATGTTTGTCCTGATCTAACTATATATTACATATGTATAATCAGTAATAATTGTTTTGGGTGACATGTTAGGTGTGACGTCCACACCACAGCAAAACCCAGGTGCTAACTGACGTCAGCTGATCTGTGCTACTTAACATTTCGTGTCGTTTTGAACCCAAAAACATTTCCAAATGACAGATGTCACATTTGTTTTGGGAACAAGTACACATTACTTTGCTCTATGTCTGTCAGCCACTTCTTCATTTGAATCATCAGTCACTTCCTGATCATCTGTTTCCTTTTAAGTTCAAACTGGATGGGTGGAGTCACGTGACAACATAGGCTCCGCCCAGTCTTAAAGGGAAATGACCATAGTGTACCAGCTCACACAGTCAAAATATACAAAAAAGCCATTTCAAAAAAATTAAATACCAAAATTAAATACCAATTGTCGTTGGTTATCGTAGTATATGTTGGTAACAGTAAATTTTAGGTTTATCGCTCAGGCTCAATACCCACTCCTTGAACCTATTGTAATTTATTTTGGTATTGATCCAGCTGATGTCATCATAGACAGACAGAGCATGGACACTTTTCTACCACTTTAGGTTAATCAAACAAATTAAATAAGAAAAATCTAAGCTTTTCCCAAAATATAATCACATCTCCTGCTCCACTGACAATTTATAAACCAAATTTAGTTTGAATTCAACCCACAGTTTTGCTGCTACAGACACACTGTAAACTCTAATCACTGAGCAGAACTAAAAAATTTAAGGCAATCGATTGCCTTATTTTTTTTTTAGGCCAAAATTTTAACTTTGACCGACTTTTCCCTAAATCAAACAACATCTATTGTAGGTCACTGGCAATCTGTAAACCCAATGTAGTATGATTTCAATATTTTTTCTACTAGAGTTTTAACAATCAAAGAAACAAAGAAAAACTAACAAACAACGTCTAGAAAACAACCCAAAACCTTTTTCGTCTGTTTCATGGGGGCGGTAACAAGCCTGATATTTCCATGTGTAATTAGAATAAACAGTTTGCACATAAGACTTGCACAATATGTAATAAACTTTAATTGGAGCTCTCATTTTCCTCAGAGCTACTTCAGCTTATATGTCTGAGGTCAGTGGCATCTGTTGCACAAGCTTTCCAAAGTATGTTTATGTTATTATAACTAACAATCATTCTGCTAAAAATGCACCCAGTTTTTTTTTTTCCCTCCCCTGTTGCAAGTCCGTCTTATTTTTAGCCTTCGATCGTCACAACACCACTTTTCACCCTTCCACTCAGAATATTGGTGGTTTCATGTGGTTTTTGAGTGTTCGGGGGAATAAATAGCAACGTCCATATTAGCGTGTGCTCCAGCTCAGCCTGCTCACTGAGCTGTCCTGGAACAGGTCATGTGACCCAGAGTTCAGGAGGTGCTGCCGCTTCCTCATCCTGTTGTATGTTAAAGTGGAAGAACCACAGACAGGTGTGATTTATACTGAAGACTGATAGATAGATAGATAGATAGATAGATAGATAGATAGATAGATAGATAGATAGATAGATAGATAGATAGATAGATAGATAGATAGATAGATAGATAGATAGATAGATAGATAGACAGACAGACAGACAGACAGACAGACAGACAGACAGGCAGGCAGACAGACAGACAGGTAAGTAGGTAGATAGATAGATAGATAGATAGATAGATAGATAGATAGATAGATAGATAGATAGATAGATAGATAGATAGATAGATAGATAGATAGATAGATAGACAGACAGACAGACAGGCAGGCAGGCAGGCAGACAGACAGACAGACAGACAGACAGACAGACAGGTAAGTAGGTAGATAGATAGATAGATAGATAGATAGATAGATAGATAGATAGATAGATAGATAGATAGATAGATAGATAGATAGATAGATAGATAGATAGATAGATAGATACTATTCTGTTGTGCTTAAACTCTTAAACTCTGCTCTCTGGTCTTTATCAGTGAATGTTATTTTTAACAGATCATCTATTTTTGAGAAGTTGGAGCCAATGTTCCCATTTTTCTGTTTCCACCCTTCCGCCTGCAAAAAAGGAAATCAAATCATACGTCTAAGCAGCAGTGTACTCATGCAAATTTACATCTACGTAACCAAGTTATGTCCCATCCTGACCCTTAAAGGGAACATTAAATGACTAAAATGATCTTAACACGGGTACATTTTCTTTTCCCATATGAGTAAGTGATATTGTAAAGAGTTCACTGTCGTTACAACGCGGCGTGACGCCAGGAAATTACACCTGTGTGCCAATTATGAGAAATGAGGGCACCCGCTTCTTGAAAAGAAATCTCGAATCACGCCGCTGTCATTTGTTCTACGTCTGATAAAATCGTGCCGGTGCCAGTAACATATGAGCGATGGGGTTTCAATAATTGAAAGAGAGGCAGAGAGAGAGAGAGGGATGTGTGTGTGTGTGTGTGTGTGGGGGGGGGTAATCGCCCTCATCTCTTTCGCTCTCTCACCGATAAATTCATTAGAGGTAACTCAGAGGAGTGGAGGTGTTATTCAGAAGGATGATTATGTAATTTCAACCTCTGGTACTGGTTAAAACGACTTTGCAGTATAGCTGGAAATAGTTTTTCTTTCTATGTGTCATACTTTTTTCCATTCTTTCTTCCTCCCTGCCCCCACATATCTCTCCTTTCTGTCCCTCCCACTCACACTTTAACAGATACATGTAAAAGATTAGATGAAGCTTTGGCCAACTCTGACTCAAATATTCAATTTTCATCACTTTTACTTTTTACTTTATGATATTTCAGTTCACTTTTTCACAGCCTTATCTGTCGTTTCTTTCATTATTGATTTGATTAAGACACAGTTAATATCAGAGCTGCACGATATATTGTTTGAGCATCGACGTACGTGTTCGCAATGGTCACATGACAGGTCCTGTAATGTAGGAGAAAAATTAATGCAACATTTTCTAACTTCAATAGAAGCTGACACACACTGAGCACATCACAGTCATTCTGAAGCAGTTTGGACTGAGTCACTGGTAACAAGACTGAAAAATGAGCGACCAACAAAAGAACATCACCCAAAACCAACAAGAGAAAATCACCCAAAACCAACAAGGGAAAAATCACCTAAAACCAACAAGAGAAAAATCACCCAAAACCAACAAGAGAAAATCACCCAAAACCAACAAGAGAAAATCAGCCAAAACCAACAAGAGAAAATCACCTAAAACCAACAAGAGAAAATCACCCAAAACCAACAAGAGAAAATCACCCAAAACCAACAAGAGAACATCACCTAAAACCAACAAGAGAAAATCACCTAAAACCAACAAGAGAAAAATCACCCAAAACCAACAAGACAAAATCACCTAAAGCTAACAAGAGAAAATCACCCAAAACCAACATGAGAAAATCACCCAAAACCAACAAGAGAAAAATCACCCAAAACCAACAAGACAAAATCACCTAAAGCCAACAAGAGAAAATCACCCAAAACCAACATGAGAAAATCACCCAAAACCAACAAGAGAAAAATCACCCAAAACCAACAAGACAAAATCACCTAAAGCTAACAAGAGAAAATCACCCAAAACCAACAAGAGAAAATCACCAAAAACCAACAAGAGAAAATCACCTAAAGCCAACAAGAGAAAATCACCTAAAACCAACAAGAGAAAATCACCTAAAACCAAAAAGAGAAAAATCACCCAAAACCAACAAGACAAAATCACCTAAAGCTAACAAGAGAAAAATCATCCAAAACCAACATGAGAAAATCACCTAAAACCAACATGAGAAAATCACCCAAAACCAACATGAGAAAATCACCTAAAACCAACATGAGAAAATCACCCAAAACCAACAAGAGAAAACCACCCAAAACCAACAAGAGAACATCACCCAAAACCAACAAGAGAACATCACCCAGCAGTTTTGAAAAAGTCTGGAATTTTTATTTGGATAAAGAGTAAGGACCCTACATTTCAACAATACTCCAGCTAATGATGCATGTGACCATTGCACACACGTACATTGCGGTGTCGATGCTCAAACAATATATTTTTTGCAGTTCTCATAACCATTTATACTGGCAATAACAAAATAAATTCAACACGTGGTTTCAAAAAGAAGCGGGAAGAAAAAGAAAACTCACCCTGCAACCAAAAGACAAAACAACATTCCACCCTCATGTCTTTTCTTTACCCTAAAAACAGATCCTTATGCAGTTCTACACACTCATAACCGCCGTAACCTTCTGCTTAGTAACACACCCGTGTTTACTTGTGCTTCATTACTGGTTTGAATGCACAAAGCATCTCATCTATTATTACTTATTATGTGCTTATGGCTTTATTTTGGATGTGTTCCTTTTATGCATCCTCATATCTTTAATCATGAATACCTTTTTCCACACATGAATAAATGGATTTCGCAGAACATAACCATGGAAACTGAATTTGGAGAAACTACAGACAACAAACGGTGACAAACCCAGGTGGTTCAACGCTTTAATGTCTGGGCCGATATTTATGTTTTATTCCTGTATCAGTACCTGCATGTTGTGTTGGTTGATTTGCCTCCATCCCATCATCAGAAGCAGCATCTTTATCCACTTTGCAGTTGAAAAAGTCAGTCATATTTTTCTGTCCCGGGCAGTCTTTAGCTTTTTTCTATTTTGTGGTGCGACATGACATGTTTAAATTACGGATGGGACATGATGTTTGAATATTAAAATATTTGTGACACGTTTCAATATAAAATAATAATTTCGAATACTGCATTACTTGTGTTGCGTTCTACAGTACTTGGAAAGAATGCTGTATTGACTTGGTGGCCAACAGGGGCAAATGCACTGCATCGACAAAACGCTGCAAACAACAAAGATCTCGTCTCGTCATCTGAACCTGCTTTATCCTCACTAGGGTCGTGGGGGTCTGTGGGGGCCTATTCTGGCTACAATGGGTGAAGGCGGGATACCCTCTGAGTATTATTTACTGAATATTTTGTTAATTGTTTTGTTCATTTTATTGAATATTTTGGCCATTTAGTTTATTTTATTGATCATTTTGTCCATATTTTTTACATTTCTAGTCATCTTTAACATCATCCAATAGCACTAATCTACAAGTAAAATGCTTACGGAATAAAACTAATGAAATTGTACCAAATGTGTGTTTGACTGATAAAGAAAACTCAAGTCTTAAATGCTGGTTGGCTCAAGTGTCCAGGATAAGTCTGGGGTCAAAATGTGAAAGTCTTAGAATTAATAATATTAAGAATAAGGAATATTGGTGTCAGATCTACTTCAAACACTGTCTGCACATTATGATCCATTCACTTTACAGGTTCTTTCTAGTGGAATATTTACTAATCTATTGTATACATGTACATAAACCAGTATATATGTGGAATAACACACTATTATATATATTAAAAACATGAACTAACCAGCACTAAAGTCATTTGTTTTCTGATTCATTTTATTAAAATATGTAAGATTTAACACATTTAATGTCTGAAGCTAATAATTTCTAGAGCAGTGTAATAAAATAAAAAATATGTCCTTTAAAAACAGAAGATTTTCTGACATTCATTTGACAAAATGAATGTCAGAAAAATCAACATCAACTCCAAATAACAGCTTAGAAATATCAGTCTGATATGAAAAAAAAAAAAATCAGTATCGGACCCAAAAAATCCATAGTGGCAGCATCACTACACAGTAAATTTTGCAGTGTTAAATCAACACTTAGAGAGTTTATTTAACTTCTTCTAGAGTGTATTTGGTCCCATTGTCTCCAAATTAACACTGCAAAATGTACAGTGTAGTGTCTGTGGTCTCCTCTCTAGTGATTTAACTGGTTTAAACGTTTTATCTACCTACCTACATATATAATAAAAATAATAATACATTTTAATTCTATAGCGTTTTTCATGGCACTCAAAGGTGCTTTACATGCAGTAAAAATAGAACAACAAAAGTCCCAACAACAATAAAAACAAACAATAGAAAACAGAGCAATCACGAATTAAAGCAGACAGAATAAAAAGTAATCAAACATTAAAAGCAATCTTGAATAAATGAGTTTTTAACAGGGATTTAAAAGTATTGAGGTCGGATATATATATATATATATATATATATATATATATATATATATATATATATATATATATTTTTTTTTTTTTTTTTTTTTCATTCTGGAACAGGATGGTCACCTGTTGAATGTTTACGTGGAGGTGCAGATTGTTGCGGTGATTGTTTGGCCTTCTCAATAGCAACAGTCAATATCAGTGACCTTTTACAAAGTGGCTTTATTGAGAATTACAATGCCCCAGGACACTTGTTACTCCACCATGCAGGGAAAGGTCGATAAATTATCATTGCGTTGAAGGATGAATACTGTATCCATGGAGACCGGTAAAACCTATGCCCTCTGCCGCAGAAACACAGAGACCAGAGTCCAAACATCGGGTTGTCATATAATTTAATCGTGTTTATATATATATATATATATATATATATACACACATACATATTACCTGAGGAGGTTATTCTTTCGATCATGAGAGACATGATTAAAGCATTAGTAGAGATGAACTTTAGGACATACCACATCATTTCAGAAGGGGTGCCAAAAAACGTCATGTGGTTTTGGGTAAAAAAAAATTTTGGGGAGAAAAATGTTTAGACTTGGAAATGATACATATGGATTCAATGAACTTTTGTAGGTATGTTAATTGAGCTAACTTTAAAAAATTACCATGGTAACAGCCATTTTGGGATGAAAAATGCAGTTTTTTTTAGTAAAACTTATCTCACAAACTTTTCTTTTCCATCATTCTTGTTCTAAAACCATCAGGAAGTTTTTAGTCTTCATAAAGTGGCATAGATAGTTTCATAATATGGAAATTTTAGGGTAAAATCACAGTTTTTGCCCTTGAAATTGATGATTTTCTGCTGAAATTAATGTTTTGCTTAATTAAAAGCTATTGATGATGGAAAAATTGTTTAAATATCTGTATCGGTTTGAGAGATCCTTTTTTTTTTTTTTTTTAACTTTTATGAACAAAATGGCTGTTACCATGGTAATTTGTTAAAGTTACCTCAATTAACATACCTAATAAAAGTTCATTGGATCCATAGGAATCATTTTTATGCGTTAAATTTTACTCCAGTGGCTGATATATTTTCTAAAAATAAAATTGTAAAAAACTAGATTTTACCCCAAAAAGCATATTTTGAGATAAAACCACATGACCAGATTTTTTTGGCACCCCTTCTGAAATGATGTGATATGTCCTAAAATTAATCTCTACCAATTTTGGTGCTTTAATAATTTCTGTGATGATTTTTCCAAATTAACCTTTTAAACTTCCAATAGTCCACATATAGACCAGAAGTAAATGTTAATCAAACCACCCAAACCTGCCCCAAATGTCACATGACCTAATGTAGTTTAACAACTGAGATTCTCACACGTCAGAAAATATAAACCACTGTCAGATAGAATAACCACAGCAGGTACAATCACTCATTTCTTCAAAATACAAACAGCTGATCTGAACCTTTATGTCTCATATTTATCCACAGAGGAACCATATTCTAACAAAAACATCTAAAACAGACAAAAAAAATTGTCCATATGTCGTCCAAAACACATCAAAACATCAATAATATCCACATATGGCTCTTGCATCATTTAACAGGACCCGCCTCCAATATCCCAGTTTTCATCTGAATATTTTCATTCATAATAAAAGCAAACATCAACTGCATGTTATCAAAAGCATCAAAGCATTCAATTGACTTCATTAAGAAATGTAGGTGAAATTGAGTAGAAGGTTAAAGGGTTAAACTACCCCACTATATTTATATATAAAGTCATTGTCTCCACTGTTCAGATGTGTCTTTTGTCTTGGGTGTATGTTTTAGAATAAAGCACTGCTGCAAACTGAAAGGATTTATCGAAGCCATGAATGATTTATGATATTCACACAAGGATATTAATGAGGCATGTTGGTCTCCTGCAGGAGCAGAGGAAGCTGAGCAGCCAGTGTTGCAGAGAGAACACGAGGAGAAAGGATTCAGAAAGGAAAAAAATAAAAACCCACAGTCCATCCATCGGTTTGCCTGAGGGAGCGGTGTCATGGGGAAACAGAACAGTAAACTGAGGCCCGAGGTCCTGAACGACCTGCGGGAAAACACAGAGTTCACCGACCACGAGCTGCAGGAGTGGTACCGAGGCTTCCTCAAAGACTGTCCCACCGGTCACCTGACTGTCGAGGAGTTCAAGAAGATCTACGCCAACTTCTTCCCCTACGGAGACGCCTCCAAGTTCGCCGAGCACGTGTTCCGTACTTTCGACACCAACGGAGACGCCACCATCGACTTCAGGGAGTTCATCATCGCCTTGAGCGTCACGTCTCGAGGAGGGTTAGAGCAGAAGCTGCGCTGGGCGTTCAGCATGTACGACCTGGACGGTAACGGGTACATCAGCCGAGCAGAGATGCTGGAGATAGTTCAGGTGAGAAGGCCAGGAAATAAAGCTGCACCATATTAGGAAAAACACTGACAGTGACTTTTTTTTTTTTGTTTAACCCAGCGATATATGTTGTGATATAAGAAAAAAATCCTCAGAAGTAAATAACAGCTGTGTGGTGCCGACGCAAACGGTCAAACACATTAATGTTTCAGTATCATCCTTCTTGGAGCCAAAATGATTAAATAAGGTTAATAATAAATTAAAGAAATAAATAAACAATCTATTTCAAAAATTAAAAATACAAATAAAATAATTAAATAGATAAAGAAATAAATACAAAATAAATGAATAAGAATTAAAAACAAAATTAAAAAATACAAATAAGTAAAAAATATATATATATTAATACATTTAAAAAAAAAAACTAATAAATAAATAAATGAACATAAAAAATTTATAAATAAATAAAAACCGAAAAATAAATAATTTCACATAACTGATGTTGCTTTTCTTTCTGGCACCGAGCCTTGGTTTTGTGTGATTTTCTCTTGTTGGTTTTGTGTGATTTTCTCTTGTTGGTTTTGTGTGATTTTCTCTTGTTGGTTTTGTGTGATTTTCTCTTGTTGGTTTTGTGTGATTTTCTCTTGTTGGTTTTGGGTGATTTTCTCTTGTTGGTTTTGGGTGATTTTCTCTTGTTGGTTTTGGGTGATTTTCTCTTGTTGGTCACTCAGTCCTTCAGTCTTGTTAGCAGTGACTCAGTCCAAACTGCTTCAGAATGATAGTGATGTGCTCAGTGTGGGTCAGATTCTATTGAAATTAAATTAGAAAATGTTCAGTTCATTTGTCTCCTACATTAACAGAACCTGTCATGTGACTATTGCGAACACGTACATTCCGATGCCGGTGCTCAAACAATATATTGTGCAGCTCTACAAGACAACACGTAGCCTATTATAAACCAACATCTGTTGAAGCGTTTATGCAAAACCAATCCTTTTACATACTGATTTAGAGTCACTCTGACAAATAACTCATTTATTCATGCAGGCTAGAACATATGGTGTGGATGATAAATTTTTTTGCGTGGTTATTTTCAACTCAGATATGACAAAAAGGTGTTAATCTAGTCAGACTCTTTTGGGGATTGACAAATCTGCACCAAAAACAAGAATACGTCTAACTATTACACTAGTGTTGAGTAATATCCTGGATGAGTCAGCAATTTCCTGCACCATATGCTTGTTTGGTTTTTTTAAATATGTAGTGTAGAACATTTTTATTGATGGTTCCAAGCTGGTAATACAGTTCATATTAGGGGAGGGAGAAAAAATGGATTCACATATTTTTCAGGATTTGTTGTTTTATGATTTTTAAATAGATTTTTATGTTCAAAAATAGATTTTTCCCCCATATTTAAATGATTCATTTTAAGCCGGATGGGGAAAAAAAATATAGCTTGTAAAGACCGTAGACTGTATGAGTCACTCAGATGTATAATATGTGTCATAGAATACACAGAAATCACCTCAGTGAAGACACAGAGATGACAGCTAGCTTATTATTGTATTAACTTCTGCACAGATAAACAATACACTATGATAATATCTATTCAACTGGATTGTTATTAATCTGACCTGGTGTCATTTACACACAGTAATAAACCAGGAGGATATGAACAAGAGTTGGAAAAAAGAGGGTGAGATGGCAACAACCCAGTGGCTAATTCTAAACATGGAGGTGATGCGTTCAGGACCACCGTAACATCTCTGGTGCGTTCAATAGTGCAGGATATCTGAAAACTTTTAATTGTTGTTGATTATTTAACTATATTTATTCAGGAACAACTCATTTTCTCTAACAGAAGGAAGAGCAGAGCTGGACATGTACACTTTAAAGTTCACTTTATTATGAAGTCTGTTCATTTAAAGGCTCCTGTTTGTGTTGTGTGCAGATAAATGGAGTAGTTTAATTCCTAAAGTGTGGTTCAAATATATTACTACTGAATATATCTGAACTGATGTGCATTTTTTGGGGAAATATGTCTCCTGATGTGATCTGTAGGATCATCATTCAGCTTTTTCATCTGGTCTGGTGTTAAAAAGGGAAGCGAAAAATTAAAAAAAATCAGGAATATCGAATAATCAAAATTTAAATCGAGTCGACACCCAAAAAATTCTTAAAAAAGAATCAAATCGGCAAAAAAGCACATCGGCCCAGCCCTAGTTAATATAGATCAGATTAGTTGTTGTTGGTTTTTTTTACATATCTGTTTATTTTTCCAGTCATAGAACGATTTACATTTTGTGTTGCAATGAAAACAATATTTATTATATTCTGGACATGATTTAATTAACATGGGGGGGGGCAATAAGAGTCTTAAAAAACATGATTAAACATTCTGGTCATACTGTGCATCACTAAATTATACATTCAGACATAAATCAAGGTATGTTTATAAAGGATGTCTTTTATTCATGTGTTGTTGTTGTTTTTACCCCCCCTGCCTTATCATATTTCAAATGGTCCCGGTCTGAATTCATCAGGTCATTTCAGCTCACATCATGGATGCAGGCTACCCTACCCTTTCTGTTTTTTTCTTATCAACGTGGCTATATTTACTCTTCCAATATGGTGAGCCGAGCAGCCTGCAGGGCCATATCAATATTGGCTCAGTCCGTTGTTTGTAGATACAAATGAATGTGAAAAAAAAAAAAAAAGGTTAAAGCATCTGTGCTTTGCTACAGTAAAATGTGTTCTGGTTTTGAGCAAAACACCTCTCAGCCAGAGAATGTTTTAGATGATGTGAAATGCAGTTTTAGACCATACAGAAACAGCCACTGACTTTAACTATGAGCCTGTTTACGTCCACACTAATACTCCTATTATTCAATTACTGCAGGATAATCTGATCGACTTTATCTGATAATGGGAATAATCTGATTATGACTAATCTAATTAACATATCTAGATATAACCCCAATACAGTGGTACCTCAACTTACAAAATTAATTTGTTCCAGAAGTGGTTTTGTACTGTGAATTTTTCGTAAATAGTCGCATTTTAAATGTAAAAGACCTGATTTGTTCCAAGGCCTTCAATACAACCCCCTAAACTCTTTAAGAATGATAAAAGTATACACATTTTGTCTGAAATGTGTGTTAAAAATAAAATACAATTTAGATTTTAGATGTAATTTATTGGGTAAATGTGTCTTCACTGACTGAACATTAAACATTAAACCATTAAAATGAACCAGACATGTGGGTCATTTTCATACCAGACATGTGGGACATTTTCATACCAGACATGTGGGTCATTTTCATACCAGACATGTGGGTCATTTTCATACCAGACATGTGGGACATTTTCATACCAGACATGTGGGTCATTTTCATACCAGACATGTGGGTCATTTTCATACCAGACATGTGGGTCATTTTCATACCAGACATGTGGGTCATTTTCATACCAGACACGTGGGTCATTTTCATACCAGACACGTGGGTCATTTTCATACCAGACATGTGGGACATTTTCATACCAGACATGTGGGTCATTTTCATACCAGACACGTGGGTCATTTTCATACCAGACACGTGGGTCATTTTCATACCAGACATGTGGGTCATTTTCATACCAGACATGTGGGTCATTTTCATACCAGACATGTGGGTCATTTTCATACCATTGTTTGTTTTGTCACTTTCACCTTCAACAGTGTTTGTTAACGGACGTTTGGTGAAATATCGATCCAAAGACGATTGTCTTTGACGACTTTGACTTTTCATAATCTTCCTAAAAAGAGGGCAATACAACAACTCGTGAACATTTTTTCGTGATGTTTTTTCTCCACTTCATAAAGTTCATGAAATGTGTCCAGCATGTCTTTTATTGGTGCTGATGGAATGATGGCTCCTCCTCCTTTTTTTAAATCATCTTCTGTTTCACTTCTATTAATAACACAGTTGCTTCTTCTTTTCATTCGCATCAGGAATCACTTTCTTTGGGCTCATGATGAATAACAAATACGTACTGTAATAAAGTTTAAATGAACACACTGGTAAAAACTCACCAAACAGTAACTCTGTCCTTTACACCTGTTAAATCTCTGTGATGAATGAGGGTCAAAGGTCACCAAAAGCATCATGGGTAACTCCCTCATAGCCAATGGAATAATACGTACAGTACTGTATTCACGTCTTGGGGGTTTAATCTCATCAATTTAATTTTCTTTCGTATTCAGAGACGAAAAATTAACAAAGGTTTTTCATAACTTGGATTATTCGTTAGCTGGGTCTTTTTTAAATTGAGGTTTGACTGTACTATGATGTCTTTATGCATGAATAGGCAGGAATTATGTGAAAGCAGAATTAAGTCTTTACATGTCAGAGGAATTATCCATTTCAGAATTAAAGATAGAACAAACCTGTGACTTTAACCAGAATGAAGTTTAATTCAGAGTTATCATTTTCAACTGGAATTAACAATGTTTACATGGTCACCTTGAAGCAAACATAATGTCTGATAACACATCACGGCCGTTTTATTATTACTGG
Organism: Siphamia tubifer; assembly: GCA_020466265.1. NCBI lineage: Eukaryota > Metazoa > Chordata > Actinopteri > Kurtiformes > Apogonidae > Siphamia > Siphamia tubifer. The sequence continues at coordinate 37,379,918 of CM035805.1, forward strand.
GAACAAAAATGTTACATTCAGCAACTTTAATTAGTGTATATAAACGTGTTGGATGTGATTACAGCAATTATCAGATTATTATGGTCATATAGTAAACTGGCTCTAGGACAGAAGGATTAGATACATGTGACAGAACACCATCATTACCTGATAGCAATTAAAGTAAATATTCACACAGGGAGAGATATTTCTTCTTTTGAAAACATTTAAATTTGTCAACTGTATCTGTAGGCAATATACAAGATGGTGTCATCGGTGATGAAGATGCCTGAAGATGAATCAACACCAGAGAAACGGACAGACAAGATCTTCAGACAGATGGACATCGACAATGACGGTAAAGCTGCAGGTTTATGACCCCGCCCCCTGAAAAGGTGGCGAAGGGATTGTTTTTGGTGTTTGTCAGTCTGTTCGTCAGCAACTTTACGCCAAAAAGTACTGGACCAATTTCTATGAACTTTTCAGGAAAGGTGTGATGTGGTCCAGAATAGATGCCATTACATTTTAGTGAATGTAGGTCAAAGGTCACAGTCTCCAAAAATGTGTTTTCGCAATGATAAGGGATATTAGCCTAGTCACACTGTCCCTATTCATTCCATGTATGGGTCTAGTGGTGTTTCATAGTCAGGGGAGGCGGGGCTAAAAGGTTGTTTTTCAAATCCCTCCGTATGCAATAGGACGGTACTACAACCAATCAGCGTAATCTTTAGGATGACGTTGTTAGATGTCGGAAAGTTCACGGAGGAGTCCGGAGAAAGTTCGGAACGACTAAACAAAGTAGTGGATTATGGAGTTTAACGACTGTTGTTGCTTCTGTAAAAAAAAGAATTTAAAGGTGGCTGACATTTCTACATATAGTTGAGGTGAATCAGATGCAATGATCCTTTTGAGTAAAGGTCAAAGGTCAAGGTCGCAATTAACTAAAAGGTCAAAATCACATTATTGGTTATAACTCAAAAACGGAGGGTCATAGAACTTTCAGATTGGTACCAAACGATGCAGATTTTTTTGATTGTTTTTGAGATCCCTGGAGGTCAAAGGTGACATGTGGCAAAATTAACTTGTGTAACACTGTGTGTGTCAAGCATAGACATATCACACTATAACTTAATCAATACTGGATATATTATCATATTACACACACTGACGCATATATACATATAATGAAATTATCAATATTGCAAAAGGTCAAAGGTCAAGGTTGCATTTAGCAGAAAGGTCAAAATCACATTATTGGCTCTAATTCAAGAATGGGTTGTCATAGAAACTTGAGATTGGCACAAAATAGGGGTGAGATCAGACTCTCTCTGAATACTAGTTGGGTTAGAAATGAGAAAAATAGACTTTTGATATTTTCTGGTGTAGTATATATCGTCAGCATACTTTCCCATCAGATTGTTGTGATGGGAAGCAGTGCAGTCGTACGTCTGTAAACATAACAGCATTTGAAGCAGAAGGTTTGGAGAGTCTGAAGGTCGGGCTGTGTCTCAGAGGTGAGTTTTATAACATCAGACGGTGAAAGGCCTGCGGCTACAGCAGCACTGGACCGTAAATCCAACCAAACTCAGTTAAAAACAGCTTACACTTGTGCTGCTTGTCAGAAACATAAGATATTAAAAATTGCAGAGATTGTACACTCCAGCATTTTAGCTCTGGGGCATGTTCACAAGCATGCTGCCAGACTTATTATTCATTCCACAGATTCTTATTTTAATGCTGTAAAAGGCAAAATAAATAGGAAGAGCAGAGCTGCATTGGAAAAAAGCCCTTCTAAAAACAAGTAAATAACACATTTATACAAGATATTTTTGCTTGAATTAAGTAAAAAACGTTGCCAATAGAAGAAGTGAAAATTATGTACTTGAAATAAGATTTTCCAGATCTATCGTCTAAAAATAACTTCTTATATCTCTGTTAGTTACTCTTTAGGTGATTATGTCTTATTTTAAGTGTGATGGACTACAAATGACAAAAATACACTGGGTAAGATCTACTTCAAAACACTGTCTGCACATTATGATCCATTTACTTTACAGGTTCTTTCTAGTGGAATATTTAATAATCCATTGTATACATGTATATAAACCACCATATATGTTACCATCCAGCACGAAACCAGTCACTTGGATCAAATTTCAGAAATTAAGTTTTTATATTTACCTGAAAGCTTATTAAAAATGCTTTCCAATGATGTATAGATTGTACAAATCTGATAATTTTTTCAACATCGCCATAGCAACAAGGGATTTGGTTTACTGGAGAAGGCTTGGTACCGAGGCCTCTCATTGGTTCAAATATATAATTACATAGATTTCTATTCAAGGGTTGTCTAGAGGGAATCCCCATCTTTCCAACGGTACCAAACATGACGGGAAAATACCTAACGCCAGCGTGAAGGAAAGTCGTGTTTTGAGCCGATTTTTCTTTGTTTTAGACTTAATTACTGTCAGAGTCAGTTGTTGTTCTTCCTAAAAGGCATGATTTGAAGAACTTATGGTAGGAATTTCACAAAAACTTATCGTCAGAAGTTTTCAGGAGACATTTTACTTGGATTTCATGCATAAACTTCAAGTTTGATCGTTTTGACCCATATAACGAGGCTAAAGTTAGAAATACTGCTGTGACTGAAACACTGGTTTTGTGCTGGAGGGTCACATATGTGGAATAACACACCATCATATATATTAAAAATGAGAACTAACCAGCACTTTGTGTTTTCCACTTCATCTTGTTAGAAAAGGTAATGAGCTTCTGAACACCATGATATAAGACAATGGCATTTTTAAACCAGAAAACTAGTTCTTTTCTGGTCTAAATTTGTATGTATATTTTTTTTCATCCATTTTGGCTAAAATATGTACATTTGAAGCATTCAATAGTTATTAATTTTTCCCAAAATGTCCAAATGTAGCCACTTTGGAAAAACATAACCATAGAAAAATGCTCAGGAACTGAAATTTTTACAAATAAAGTTCTCAACTTTGAACTGCTGAGTGCACACAGACATTGGTCTGTTGGTAAATGTTGTGTTTCAGTCCAGATCTACAAACTACAGACAAATACACTGTGGTTTTCACACAAAAAAATCAAGACAAGGGGGAAAAAATCTAAATTAATTTGTGTTTGTAAGTATACAGCTTTTTACCCATTAAATAAACAGTAAAAGTGAGCATTTTAGTCCAAACTACAGAATGTTACCTTTACAAAGAGCCCATTCTTTTATTTGTACTTTAAACAGTTGAAGAACAGCTGTCATTTTAATTCAGAGGCATTTTAAGATGTTTTAAACAAAATCGCCCTGGAATGGTAATGTCTTTTTTCTACTTGTCACAATCCAATGAAATGACATGAAAATAGCACCACAGCACCACCTTCTGGTTGTGTATGTGAGCAACAGCAGGAAATGACTGATTTTAGACACTTTAATCCTCTGCCAATGGACACTGAGTTTGGAAGCAGTCTGCATTATTTATTGCCATGTTTCTAATACTGTGCTCTTGGTCAACATTAATGCCAGTTTATTATTTCTCCTCTTCAACAAAGGTGTTAAAATTGGGCTAAAATGTGTGTTGTGATCATGAATCTATTGCTCGATTCATAATTTATTTCTAATTCGTGTTGTATTTGTAATTTCAATTAACTTAGAAATGTTTTTATCTATGACCTATTTAACCGCTTGAGACCCTGAGTCCTATTTCGGGGACAAGACTTTCACAGATTAAATAAAAAAAGAGAGAATGTTGTCCACTGCAAAGGAGAAACCATAAAAATGTTAAAAATGCATCTGAAAAAACAGTTACATTATACTGTTTCCAAAAACAGTTTATTAAATTAAAAATGTCAAAACTTGTACAAGAGGATAAAATAATATCCATAGATATATAAAACTGGAGGCAGTCATTATCCGTGCTTTTTCTATTATTCATTTAAACACAAAAAGGAAAACATGAAAAAACGCATCACTATCCGCTTTTCATTTGGACTTGGAAACGGATAAAGAAGAACCGGGTTATTTTACTGTTGTCTTATTTTTGGTTTTATTTTGAAAATCGAATGATGGAATAATACACGGATTATTCCATCCTAACAAAGAAACAAGGAAGTCTCAATCTTCGTCCCATGGATTTTTTGTCCCAAAGTATGGACTGAACTGAGCAAGAAAACGTTTAGGTTCTTCAGCACCTGGTGCTTGGAATAAATTACAACCCAAACTTCAATTTAAGACCGAAAGAAGACTCACTCAACCAATGTACTGTCTAAATTACCCTTCATATACAATATACACTCGTAATATTAGCAATAACAAATCACATTAAAGCAGCCTGTAACATAGATGATATAATTCGAAGCTCTTACCATTCCCGGTTGGGACAAGAGCCATAACATCATTGGCAGCAATAAATTCTTTCAAAACTGTTCTCTGTTCATCTTTTAAATAATCAATAGTCAATCAACGGTAGTTTCGACAACACTGTTGAATTAGCAGAATCGAAGCCGAGTTCAGTCTCCTCCATGCTAGCCGCCATGTTTCTCAAAGCAACTGTGTCGAGTCTTCCTTCTTAAAAACAATTACATTACTTGTCAGAAAACATTGCATATATTTTGTACAACAAAATAAATAATATTCTGCCAGGGGTGATAACGTGGAAATAATAGAGAACAATAAACAGAAACAAGAGAATAAAGTTTTGTGGGGAGTCTTCCTGTGTGGGAAGGCTAAGCCACGCCCTTCTACTTCCGGTCCATGGGTTCTTAGCTCGTAAAAACTTAGCAATGGGAGTCGAGCTAATTTCCGATTCCGTTTGACACATGCTCTGAAATTCACATATGATAACGGTTAATAATAAATATTTTATGTGTCATAGGCAACCGTTTTCTTTTGTCGGTGATCAACTTCGGCCAAGATTTTTAAAAGAAATTTCGCCATCTCTAATGTCTACTGTGGTTTACTAGACCTTTGTGTGAAGCTCACGAAGCTGAGCGGAAACACACGAGGGTTGGCGAAAGCCAGACTACCTCTGACCACCACCACCACCAAACATTCATACACCATTGTGAGTGACACTGGAGGCAGGGGGGTGAAGTGTCTTTGCCCAAGGACACAACAGACAGACTAGGACTCAGTGGGATTCAAACCTGCCAACCCGTCGGTTAATGGACGACCTGTTCTAACTGAGCCATGGCCGCTCCTTAATAACTGTTATTTCAAGCAGTGCTGATGTCATGCTGTCAAATTTGCTAAAAAATAACAGATACCTTGCTGTGGTTTTTGTGGGTGTCTGGTGATTCAGCCTGTCATTACATGTACCCCCACTGATCCTTTTTTCTCTCCCTCTGCTCCACAGGTAGATTGTCCTTGGAGGAGTTCATTAAAGGTGCCAAGAGCGACCCTTCCATTGTCAGACTTCTGCAGTCAGATCAGGGGGCCTCTCGCCAGTTCTGACAATAGAGACAGTGACCCCCCCCCAAATATCCATCCAGCTTTTGGTGTTCACCCAATAGAAGCTCTATCCTTTCTACCCCCCTTCCATCTCCCATCTTCTACCTTCAGACAATCATGTGATGCTTTATTTTAACACTCCCATGTCTTAATGTTTACATTTATGAACTTTTCTCTGTGGACGTTGATGTGTTTTTTCAGTTTTCGGTATTCTCTAAACAAGTCTTGCTTTTTACGTGTTATCTCTTAATAAGTGATGTGCCATATATATTTATACTGACTGGATGATATACTCGCAAGTATTATGATCCCATTATGTTACAATAAGCAGAAACAAATTACAACGTGTTATAATTTGATTAGATTTTCGGTCCTAATTGTGTTGGTAAAGTGGCTTATTGTTCAGTTTTAACTGAACAGGTTATATTTGCCTTCGGTATTGCATGCGCTCAGTACATTTTCTGATGTAGTAGGAGTTAATGTAAATGAGGAAGCAGTGATTTGTTTTTATTCTTTTTATTTTTGTAACAAAAAATGTCATATTGTTTTCACACAATTGAAATAAAGTCGTGTAAGAAAAATCTACACAAGAAGTCCCAACATTATCCCCTTGTCCTGGACAAAACACAGTCCCAACCCACAAAGATCATCAAATTCACGGATTTTAAAAAGAGAAAAAAATTTTTTTTAGTCACATCAGGTTGGAGCGATGAAGTGTTACTTTGACAAGTCCACGTCTTAAAAGTAGGTGTTGGAGGGTGGGTGAAAAAAGGGAGAGGTAACAAGGTTTAAAAAGACTTAACAACTGAGATGCCACATTTAGAAACTCCTTCTTCCTCTCTTCAGCTGGCAGCGATCGTATAAATACACAGCTTTGAACATTCAGCAGGTAAGTGAGGCAGAGTTCACTTGGGGGACACGACGCAACGCCCCCCCCCCCTCCCGATCCTTTGTGACTGACAAAGATGGTGTGAGAAACTACAGGTGTCTCTCTCATGTCTTTTTTTTTTTTCTTTTTTTCTGAAGCCTTTCAGTAACTGCGCAACTCGACCTTCCCATTCGTCCACAGGAGAGGGGAGGTGTGTTGTGCAGGACCGAACCGGTGCAGACCCGTTCGAGCCGGTCTGCGTCGGATCCCGTCCCGTTTTGTGCTCATAACTCGTCCCGGTCGAAGTCGCCGTCCAGGTCTATGTCGCTGAGGTCGTAATCCTCCTCCACAGGAAGCTGAAGATGGTGAAGAGGAGAACAGTTCAACATACACTAAACATTTTAATCTTATTAACTATATTTTTGTCATTTCTAGTAAAAATATCTCATCACAATTGCAACTAGAAAAGCATTCAGAGAGAGCAGACTCCACCAAGGCAGATCAATCCCCACCCCCTTTCATGTCTGCGCTGACCATCTGAACACACATGTACACACCTCCACTGACAGCCACCAACATTTATTCATATGTTCCTTTTGCCAGTATCAACGTTTTCTGAAAATTTCAGCCAAATCTGTCTCAACTTTGAGTTATCTTACTACAAAACACACATACTGAACCCTAACCTAGAAAATACGGTAGTCCCTTTAAAAGACTTTTTTCCAAGGTATTAAATGCTAATTAAATCAAATTTTACTTATATAGCACCCAATAAAAGTTATTTTTACATGTAGAGCTGGTTGGAACCAGACTATCAAGCCAATTTACAGAAACCTGAGGAGCAAACACTTTTAACTGGTGACAGTGGAGATGGAAAAAGTGCCTTTTAACAGGCACAAACCTCATGCAGACCCAGCATCCTGACCCAGATTTGTAAATTTGACACTTTTAAGACTCTGTGGGAACCCTGTAATAGCCGTTGCCTAAAGGCTTTATGTGCACGGCAGCAGCTCTTAAAACCCATCTCTGTGATATCACAAAAACTCTCCTGCAGAGCCCACTCACCTGGCCATCTTTGCCGTCCCATGCGTCTACAGCGTGAATCTTGGGCATGGTTCCACTTCCCAGTGTGGAGGTGGAGCCGCGGCCCACAGACAGCGCCCTGAACAGCAGAAGCAGTGTCATGTTTCAGCTCAGTCTCAGATTTAATACATTTTTTAATACAAAATACATTTTAAAATTTGATTCGAAAAGTTAGAATAGCCAGGGAGCCAAAGGCCATTTTTGGGCAAAATCTGTAAAGGGCGTGTTGTAAAAGGTTGTGGGTTATTTTTGGAAGAAAAAAAGAGATGCAGGACTGTAAAATCAGGGTCTGATTTTTTAAATCCAAACTCAGATCCATTTTTATCTCATAATTTTGACTTTTTAATCTAATGATTTTGACTTTTAATTTAATAATTTTGACTTTTAATCTAATAATTTTGACTCTGGACTTTACAATTAGAACTTTGTCTATTCATCAAAGGGACATCAAATATCAAAATCTCGACCCCAAAATAGCTGAAAATGATATATTACATGACCCTGTAGGCTGATCTGATCAAAAGTTGATGTTCCTTCATGTCCAATGGTGGCCATTTTGAATTTCAGGCTGTAGCGTCCCTCCAGTAGTTGCCCCCTAAGGCTGTGCGGTCAGATATTATTACACAAGGGTAGTAGAAACCAAAAAACACCCATAACCTTTTATAAGACTCCATGTCCGTTAACCCCCCCCTGGCTCCCGAGTTAGAACGGCTTCTTGCCTGAGAAACTCGTGGATGCCCGTCTCGCTGAAGGAGCCCCTGAGCAGAGCGAACTTCATCTTGCGTGTGTTGATGGCAGCCATGGCGGGGTAACCGAACCCGCCGATGCCCAGAGACGCCTCTAGGTCCATCTGAGTTCCGGCCTCAGTCCACAGCCATCTGACAGGAGAGAAGAGCCCATGACTCACAGCCACTATCAGGCAGCTCAACACCGCCGCCACCATCATCATTATGCAAAACCATGAAGAAGAGTCGGCCATTTTTACCCCCACATCTTCTTCTTGTACTTTTCAGCCATGTTCGTCATCACCTCCAGGTAACCGTTTCTACCAGATGCACCTATGGAGATGTGAGGAAACAAAATGTGAGTGATAAAGAGTCCAATAATGTGAAAATTGCACCAATTATACACATTTATTACACTTTTCATGACACACTCCAGAAGGAATTAATGAGAAAAGACAAAAACAGATGAAGTTAGACAATAGTTTTTAATTCATAACGAAGGTTAATTCTGCTTTACTATGACCGTGTAAACACCTAATTCTAGTTGAAAATGATTATTCCAAATTAAACTTAATTCTGAATAAAGTCACTGGTTTATTCGACTCTTAAACAAACGTACACATTCACACTTCTACTCAACCTCTTTAATGTGCTACTACTAAGGATGAGTACCAAGTTCAGTACCTTTGTTAGTACCCACTGTATTGCGTTGGCGCTACAGACAATTGATTCATGCAAAGTCGAACTGTTCCACAGTTGGGTGCAAAAACGCATTCTCGTGTCAGGGAGAAAGTGGAGGCATGTCTGCATGACGCGACCCTGGCATTGGACGCAGATTACATCAGTGGTGGCTTCATGATAACAGCAACTGTGGTCGATAGAAGGTGTCAGACTTCACTAAACTTGAGTCAGACTGTGGTCGCTGCAATATCTGAAATCCTAAATGTAAAGCCACAGAAATACCTTCAGTCTGAGCAAACACTAAGGCTACATTCAGACAGCAGGTCTATCATGTTCGAGTCTGAACTGAATGTGACCCTGAAGTGACCCCGCACGCACAAAAGAGGTCCTGACGCCGTACGTGACTGGGCAGGCACCGCTGTGTTTACAGAAGTAACACTCCTGGGACGCACAACTGTGACGTTTGTCATATTTCAATAACGTAAATGTTGGAAAAACATGCATATCTAAGATAAGTGGTTGGACGCACCTTGGGTGTTTGTGTTCCGTTTGTGATCCATGGAGTCACAACAAACTAAAATTATTGTTTGCTATGTCTTGGTGGTGTATGCAAATGAAAAACTGTATCTCAGATAAGATATTCCTTTATTAGTCTGGGAAAAATCCAAGTTTACAGCAACAAGCTAGTGCAGTACACAAGAGTAATCACTTCTATAAATACATAATTCTATATACAGGTCTTTTTTTAATGAAGATAAATACATACACATTACTAAAATGACTGCACTGTTATTGGATGATTTATTGCACAGCTTCTCTCAACTGTTGTAGTTATTTATATATTTATATTTATTCTACTGCTATCATGCTCTCTATTGTGTTTCTCTCAATTGTACTACCTTTTATACATTTTAATAGTTTTTAGTAATATATTCATATAGGTTTATATTTACTTTTACTTGGTTCTTGAATTCTTATCTTGTCTTTTATATTTGTGTGTTTCTGCGCTGCTGGAGTGTTTGAAAACTGAAGTGTTTTGAGTTGTGTGCACGTGGATAGAGACGCACGCGCCTGGATGTGTGAAGTAGTTGTAGCCTAATAATTACACTACCATTGTACATTTGCTAAAAATAAATTACACCACGTGAGGCTACATGCTAACAGATGCTAGTACTCATTCACCATTTAGCAAAACATAGAAGCTCCGAATCCGCTTTGACGAAGTGCTGTGGAAGTGTGGATGCGTTCGGTTCAGGCGTTATAGTAAATAAGGCAGCGCTAGGCTAATGCTAATGCTAATGCTATTTTGCCGTGAGCACACCGTTGTCTGCCTTACACAGCGTAAAATGGTCCCAAAACAACAATATTTTTACAGTCAATGTTCTGCACTTCTATAGTTGTTCCACCTTCATGGTTCAAAGCTCTTTACATTAGCCTCACATTCACCCATTCACACACACTCATACACCAGTAGGTTTCTAAGGTTCAGTCAGTCCTACTGGGAGACTAAGGGTTCAGTGTCTTTGCCAAAGGACAATTCGGTCATGGGACAACCCGCTCTACCAACTGAACCACAGTCTTGTACAGAAATAGCCTTATGTGATTGGCTTTTTGATCGGCATATTTTTCTGATCACCGATCAGGCTATTTTTAAGCAATATCGGCCGATTATGATCAGCAGCTGATCGTTTGGTGCAACACTAATGATGGCAATAAAGATCATGGCTGTCCACATGTCGAAGTGTCCTTGGGCAAGACACTGAACCCTAAGTGTCTCCCACTAGGGTCAGGCTGGTGTATGAGAGTGTGTGTGTGTGTGTGTGTGTGTGTGTGTGTGTGTGTGTGTGTGTGTGTGTGTGTGTGTGTGTGAATGGGTAAATGTGCGCTTTGGGCACCCACCGGTCCATTTACCAAATAGTTTGTAATACTTTACTTACAGCTTTACCTCCCCCATGCACAGTTTTATAAAGTTTTATCTTATGTTATTTCACTTGTGATGCTGAGAAATAAATATTCAAATTCTGGAGTTTTCAATATTTAGAAAAAAAGAAAAAAAGACAAAATGACTTGAATCACCGCGCACATGCACAAACAGTCCTGAAAATGCTACGTACTTTTGTAATCCAGTACTTCTGTATTGGTTTAAGTGTGAAAGGTATCCATCCCTAGATACTAAACTGAACAGTTCATTCACTTCCTACACTTTGTGTAATTCAAATTTCTACTGGATTTTCAGTGTTTGGTCTCACCTGTGTCGAGAATGTGCGGAAGAACAGCAATGACACACAACTGACTGTCCTCACAGGTGTTCTTTAACACGTCTTCATTAAGGATCTGAAAGGAAACCACACGGTTGTTTGAAGTTTTCAATCAGGTTTAACAATTGTTCTTTTCCTTATCGTTTCATCTTTGGTGATAATATGAGGGTTTGTACACGTTTCCAAATTCAAGCACTTTTAAGGGTCATTTTTAAAGTTTTCCAGAACCCCTTTTGCTGAAGTAAAATATACATCTACAACAATAAATATACTTGCGACTATTATTATAATTTTTTTCCCCCACTTTGTTTTTTTCTTAAATTTGATCATTTACAACAAATATACAAAAGTGTTCAGCAACAAGAGTTATAAAAGAAAACACTAATATTAATTGTTTCATAGGAGTTACATTCTTCCTTGTCCATTCATTCTAACAGTTTCATCCTCTATGTCAATTGTCTTTTCGTTTGTCGCTATCCCAGGTCTTGTAGTTGCTCCACTTCCACCACTTTTCTTACAATCTCAGAGGGTGTGTCAGTTTTTCCATTGTATAAATTTCCTCTATTATTCCCATCTATTGTTCCTTGGTTGGAAGATCTGCTTCACACCATTTCCTTCTTTTAGCCTTTTTACTTGTTATTAACTGTATTTTTGCCATGTACTTATCTCCTGCATGTATGTTGTCTTCTGTTAAATAACACACAATTCATGGGGATGTTATAACTCAGTGTGGAATTCTCCAAAACACCTTCATCTCATGGCATTTTCCAAAATACCTGTGCAGCTGCACTATTTACCTTTACAATGTTCCCCACTGATGTGAACAAACAACTGCACCCACCTCCAGCACTTCAGGAGCAGGGACGTTATCAGAGAACAGATCCAACGCCCTCTCGATGATGTCACCACGGGACCGCCCCCCCTGGTAGTCTTCCGGCTCCTCACCTTTACGGAACACCTTAATAGTGGGAAATCCTCGGATCTGCACAAAAGGGAACAGGTTTTTTTTTTTTTTTTTTAAACGACTACAGTATGAAGACATGATCAGCTGTTCGGAGAAAACAGAAAACCCATCAGTAGTTATGGCGATGAGGGTGTTACATAAATGCATCACCATCGTCTTCTATGTGTGAATGATTCACTGTGCACCATATATCTCGGTTTCATATCAAACTGTTCCCACTGTTGCACATTCTCTAACCGTAGCAGCAATACGGGAACATTAATAAGACAAAAACAGTATTTCCAGTTTTGGTTTTCCTCAGATAGTCGGTCCAGTTTAACCTTTTAACAGCACTGATGCCTTTGATGCTGCAATTACTGACTTTATACTTTGTAGGACAGTGTACCAACATCTGCAAAATGTGAAGAATTTAACTTTCACTTTACGATAACTTCATAAAATGTTTCATGCTGATAAACACTAAATTAGTCCTACCTTCTTCCTCTACTGACTGATACTACACCTAGCCTCTTATATATGTGCAGTGTACTCCCATCACTTAACATTCGTACTCACCCCGTAGCGGCTGGACACGCCCTGGTGCACAGTTGCGTCCACAGCTCCGAGGCGTACCTTGCCCTTGGTTTGTTCTTTGACAGCTGTGGCAGCAGCCGCCCACTCAGGCTCCAGGCTGGTGACCATTAAGGAAAAAAAAAAAAAAAAAAAAAAACAGGCCATGTGAGATGCATTTAATAGGTAGAATTCACAGCACAGAATGTATCATCTAAAGCAAGCAGGGGTGTCAAACTCAGTTTAGTTCAGGGGCCACATTCACCCCAATATGAAAGTAATTATATTGTGATAATGTTTACACATCTACGTTTCCTTCAAAATCTGAATAACATGAACAACTTGAAATGTCTAAAGAAAAACAAGTCAATTTTAACAACATTTGGCCTCAGTTTGCCTCAATTACAACTGGCATTACAATTACAAGTACAGAACATTGGGAAAATTACACTTAATTCTATGAAGACGTTTCAGGCTGTTCATATGTGTTCAGGTTATTCACATTTTTTGGCAAAAAAGATAGTTTGTTAATATGAATATATACGCAACATGAAGATTTTTAAACTACTTAAATAAAAGTTTTCATTATTTATAAGTTATGATAACATTTGACTGGTCTGACCCGACTGAGATCTAAGTGTACTGTCTGTGGAACATAAATTAAAGAGATTGTTTTTTTTTTTCACTATTTATTATTAATGTCATAAGATAAAAAGTCAAAATCATGAGATAAAAAGTCAAAATTCCAAGTCACTAAGTACAACCAAATTTAATCCATATATAAGTCTCACTGTAATTTTTGGAGAAAATTAAAGTTTTTTTTAAGTGTGCCTTATAGTCCATAAAATACAGTAGTTGAAAATTGATTTCTGTGATGTAAAAAAAAGTTTCAACTTGGACATTTACAGTGGTTTCATTTTGCACATTAAATTACTGAAACTCTGAAACGTTTGCGCCATCCACAAAATTAAAAAAAGCCTGGGAAAACTGAGATCCTGAGCTTTGTGACACCATGTCACACTTTATGGCAGCAAACTGGGACTCAATTACAAGTGGGAAGCAACTGTTTCAGTGCAATATGGGCCAGGCTGGACCCTTTGGCGAGTTGGATTTGGCTCCTGGGCCTTATATTGAACACCTAAAGCTTGTTTTTTAATAGCAGAGAGAGTTGAATTATAAGATAGTTGTGTCATCGGTTATAAACATGTGAAGGCACTGGAAACAGACTTCATGTTAATGTGATTTATAAAGCAGAAATGGGAAAGGTTTATGCAGCGTTGGTGGATTCTGCTGAATTACACAGTGCCGTTTTTCTCCAAAGACAAACACTGTCTCAGTTTTTCAAGGCTAAGTGCGGTCGAAGCTAAATCCCTTGACCCCTGCTCTACTTTCAGTTGAGATGGATATTGCGTCTGTCTTTTGGGGAATGAATGGTTAAATAAAAGGCCTTGGATTTCTCCCTCCATGGATGGAACTCTTTTTCCAGCTGAAGCTGGTGTTCTGTCCAAATGGGCGTCCCCATCGAAATGACAATAATCTCCACAAACTCACATTATTCTGTCAAAATATGTTACTTAGGATTCGGAAATATTACTATTGATATCATGTAGTGCTCCCATTAACGCTAGGGGGGAAGTACAGACACTGAGTTCTTTCTTCTCTTTCTCTCCCTCACACCTGTTTCTGTCATTTTTACGACCTATCTTTCATACCAAGTCTGTTGGAAAGGGTGAAAACTCTTGGTGGTCATGTGGATGCTCAGAAGCGCTTGGGAGCCCAATGTGACAGAACACCGACAGTGCCACACTTACTTCTTGCAGTGTCCACACCACGGGGCGAAGAACTCCACCAGCCACACGTCGTCGCTGTTCAGCACCAGTTTGTCAAAGTTGTCATCGGTGAGTTCCACCACATCGTTCTTACTTCCGCCACCTCCACCCTGCCACAGAACAGTTTTCCATGACACAGAGTTCAGAGTTATCTCATTAATTTTAACCTGTTATGTTTTGGGTCAAATTGACCCGTTTTAAAGTTTCAACATCCTGGAAAAATAGTTAAAAGTATTTTTTAGCAGGAAACTTCTTCTGCTTTAATTTAATTATTATTATTATTATTGTTGTATTGATTATTGTTGCACTCTGCACATGTTTGAAATAAATCACTCAAATCAAATCAAATCAAATGAGTGTCATCGAACATATAATATAAAAATGCTTCATGTCACATATTAATGATCACCTCCTTCATGTTTAAATCACATAGATACTGTTCAGGTTAATTTGACGGAGCATTCCAACTGGAGGTAATAGGGTGTCAGAAATGTCAGATTATTTCTTCCTTTACAAATGTAACACATTTCAATGTTGGTCTTTTAAAAGTAATAACGTGGAGAAAACTTTTTTTAAGTTTGAAAATGCACTTTTCAAATAAAAAATTTGTGAATTCTAACTGAACTCGGGATGGCGAAATTTCAAAAAAGTCTTGGCCGATCATCAAGCCTCATTAACGGATATGTTTTGGATAATTAAACATGCACCAGGTCAAATTGACCCAGGAAGACCACTGCTGTTCCTGACAAATGAACCCAACAGGAAGGTTACCCTGCAGCGCTCATAAGCTGCTCTACCTGTTTGCTGTAGCTGGATCCACCGGTCTTCCCGCTGAGCCGGTCTTTGACCAGAGTACGCAAAGCATTCATGGCTCCATCTACAATGGCCTGGCTACTGCGTCCACCTGGGGGTCAGGAAGGGGTCACAGGTTAAACACTAATGAAAATAAAGATTGGTTTTAAAAAGATGAAGTCGAGCGATGCGATGATTTAAATTACGATGTCAGACAGTGGGATAGCATTTCGTAAAAGCTCAAAATGTAAAGGTCCAGTATATGTGTTTGTTTATAATGTGCTTTTCAAATATGTTTCATTTCACTACAAATAGTTCCTTCAGTGGGAAAGTGCTTCTTGTTTCATTCAAAAATAAATGTTAAAAACTGGGGTCAAAAATGCAACAATGATCAGAGTACGAATTTTTTTATTTATTTTTTTTTAAATCACATCCTGCAGCATAAACTTTTGAGAGAATCAGCCCAACAGTGACTGATGAGGGTTGATAAAGTTGAGAAACATCCGTCTACTTTGGTAGCGAATTAGAAAACAACATGTAGAACTAGGAATGGTCAGTTTGGTTTTACCTTGGTATTCTTCTGGCTTATTCTTGTTGCCTCCAAAGATCTTGATAGTAGGGAAACCTCTGATGTTGTACTGGCCCGCCAGTGACTTGTGCTGGTCAGCATCTATTGCACCAATCTTGACAGCGCCCTGAAAATAGGAACAAATACATTGTCAGGACTTTTCATTACATCAACATTCTGCAACAGTTTGATTACAGCGTCTGGAGTAACATTTAAGTTTGAGGTGGGAGAAAAAAAAAAATTAGATTCACATTATGTATTGGGATTTTTTGTTTTACGATTTTTAAATGGATTTTTTGGTTACATTTTTTTTTTCCGTATTTAAATTATTCATTTTAAGCCAGGTAAAGACCATAGACAGTATGAGTCACTCAGATGTATGATATGTGTCATAGAATACACAGAAATCACCTCAGTGAAGGCACACAGATGACAGCTAGCTTATCGTATTAGCTTCAACAACACACCAGCATTAACTTATGCACAGATAAACAATATACCATGATAATATCTATTCAACTGTATTGTTATTAATATGACCTGGTGTCATTTGCATACAGTAATAAACCAGGAGGATATGAATTAGTGTTGGAAAAAGAGAGTGATTAGCAACAACACAGCGGCTAATTCTAAACACGGAGGTGGTGCATTCAGGACTGTCGTACGTTCAACAGTGCAGGATATCTGAAAACTTAAGAGAAAATGAGTTGTTCCTGAATATAGTTAAATAATCAACAATGATTAAAGTGTGTGATCTTTGTAACAGAAGGAAGAGCAGAGCTGGACATGTACACTTTAAAGTTCACTTTATTATGACGTCTGTTCATTTAAAGGCTCCTATTTGTGTTGTGTGCAGATAAATGTAGCAGTTTACTTCCCAAAGTCTGGTTCAAATATATTACTGATGAATAAATCTGGACTGACTCACATATGATGTGCATTTTTGGGTGGGATTATGGCTCCCGATATGATCTGCAGACATCATCATTCAACTTTCTCACCTGGTCTGGTGTTAAAAAGGCAAGAGAAAAATGGGGAATATCGAAGAATCGCAATTTAAATCGAATCGGCACCCAAAAAAATCATAAAAGAATTGAATCGGCATAAACGCATATCATCCCAGCCTTAATTTAAGTGCTGCTGTGCATCTTTAACAGTCACATATTTGTGATTTGTTTGCATAAACAATAATGTTCGACGACATAATTAGAGGTGATGACAGTGAGTATCATATTAAATCAGATGAGCTTGTGTTTAATCAGCAACAGTATCAGTTAACATTTAACAGCCTCATTTCTTCCCACATCTCACACCTCTGTTTGCCGTCATTTCCACTCATGATTGACGTAGCTGTAAGCAGAGGTGAGTAACAGTGACTAGCATCAATGTTGTCCGTTCTCGGTCTTAAAGGTTGAAAGCAACAATATCAAACTAATAAACGATAAGACACCCGTGTCTATAAAGATCTAGTGAAAATACACAACCATCCACTAACAACAAGGAGGTGAATTGACTAAATGAGGAATGGTACGTTTAACTTCATCAGCTAAAACTGGTGCATTTGACTCAGAAACAGAAGTCTGACTTGTATTTACAGACAACACATTCAGCTGGTGAAACAAACAGTGAGTCATTAGGATGTAGAGTCAAACTATTAAAGCTCTACAGTTATTCTGTTTACCTTGAGGGCAGTGGCTGCTTTCTTCCACTCTGGTGCAAGACTCTGACAGTGGCCACACCTGAGAAAATATTACATCAAATTAATAGTAACATCTAGTTGTAGAAGTGGACAGTATAGATGTACGACAGGCATCATCAATTATAACAAGTGGTAAATAATGCAATAATGTGCATGTGTAATAGTGATCTTTTTATGTGTAATAGTGATCTTTTTATGGGTAATCGTGATCTTTTTATGGGTAATCGTGATCTTTTACGTGCAATCGTGATCTTTTTATGTGCAATCGTGATCTTTTTATGTGCAATCGTGATCTTTTTATGTGTAATAGTGATCTTTTTATGGGTAATCGTGATCTTTTACGTGCAATCGTGATCTTTTTATGTGCAATCATGATCTTTTTATGTGCAATCATGATCTTTTTATGTGCAATTGTGATCTTTGTGTGTGTGTGTGTGTGTGTGTGTGTGCATGATTTCTGATGATGGCCTATCTGAGTGTTTTTTTCTGCTGCTGTAACAAAAGCAATTTCCTTAAAAAAAAGATTAATAAAGTATCTATCTAATGAAAGGTGATTGGTAAATAATATTCAGATAAAGAAACACTGACTCAGAATTGAGATAATTATGCGAGATATTCCTGCTATTCTTCTGATTTTAGGTGTATTTCAGGTCAAATTAATTTCACAGCAAAATCTTCTTTTGTTTAATTATTACATAATCAACCAAAGCCTGCAGCGATAAGATGGCAATGATAAGTATACACATTTTTTTGTCATGACAGTCAAAATATTTTCTAAATATTTAGTTTTTCTTAATGTTACTCATCCATATATATCTATTTTTCATATACTGTATTATACTTTGCACTTTTATGACACAAATTGCACTGAAAGGGCCAAAGAAAATGAGGTCAAAGACAGAAACTCAAGCATGTTTTGACAAAGATTTTATCATTAGAATTGTTTGTACGTATTACATGTTCTACCTGTAGGTTTCTGAAGTGTTTGCGTGAGCTTTTTCTGATCAGGCAGAGTAGTTTAAAACCACCATCTACTTTGTTTCATCATATTTCACTCAAGCCCAAAAAGAAAAAACAAAAAAGTCAGCCTTGAAGCAAATAATTCACCAAAATAACTGATAGTGACTTTTCCAGCCAACCTTTGATGACTGAGAACCATTTTTGCAGCAGCTTCCAAATTAATTTTTCTCTATATTTAACCTTTCATAAGTGACTTATTACTATTAATTATAATAACATCCACTGCTTTTCCTCCAACAACATGACAACTATAGAAGGTAATAAATCATTAACTGAATGAAGAATCAAGTATCTTCAACCCCTGTCATTTGTCAAACTTCATGTGGGTTTTTTTTGTGTCGCAATGTTGCAGATTATGACGACATCATGGAGCTTCTGAATGGCCAAAAATAAGACTAATCTGAAGTGTCTGAAAAACTACAAAACCGCATTTCAACTGCCATTTAGATCTACTGATAAGTTTATGAGCTCAAAAATTATTAAACATTTTAGATCAGGACATGTTTTGGCTGTTGTTCTTTGAGGGTTACAGGACGTCAATAAAATATTTTGTTTATAGAGACTTAATTACACAAATAAAACTATGCACAATAGTCTAACCAGTGGTGTAGTCCAGGGTATACAGTGGTACACCTACTTATTTTTCAGTCAGCATTGAATATACCTACTTCTAAAACCCCCCCGATGAGTATGAAGTACAGACCCTGCCATACTGAAAAAAGAAAGAAAGAAATATAAAAAAAAAAAATGGTTTGATAAATTTATTTACATAGCATTTACTTATTTATACAACTCATGTTCATCTAACCTCTTAACTCTCCTGTTATGTTATGGGTCAAACTGACATCTAGGAAACTTCTTCTGCTCACCTTAATGAGTGTAATAAACTTAATTTGAAAATGGTTCATCTAACATATTTTTGATCGTAAATTCAATTTAAATTAAATTTTATTTTATTAGCGGACCATGTACAATTTTAAACATAAATGTTGCCATTTGATGTATTGTACCAGATTATAGACTCTGGCTAATTTGCATCTATAGTCTCTGGCAGGGTATAATAAATACATGATTAAAATAATAATAATAATAATAATAATAATAATAATAATAATAATAATAATAATAATAATAATAATAATAAAAACCTTCATGTTTATATCACATAGATACTGTTCAGGTCAATTTGACCCAGCAGTCAAACTGGAGGTAAAATGGTGTCAGAAATGTCAGACTATTTCTTTCTTTACAACTGTGAGCCATTTTATTTCATTGCTTTGTTTTATATGTTGGTCTTGCAAAAGTAATAAAGTGGTAAAACATTAATAAAAAAAATAATTTTTTATGAAAAAGTAGTGAATTATCCTAATTGAACCATTACCCATTAGTAGTAAGGAACACCACTGCACTAAATATTCATAGAATAGGTAATAATGGAATCAGTAATGAAATATTAACAGTGATTGTTAGGACTTCATTTTAGTTTCAGACATTTTTTGGACAACTAGAAAAGCACTCTGAGAGGGTAGACCTCCGCCAAGGTAGAACCCCCCCCCCTCAAATCACCACCAAAATCTAATCATTTCCAGATCTCCCCATTACCAACCTACCCTGAAATGTTCATCAAAATCAAACCAGTAGTTTTTGAGTTATCTTTTACACAAACAAACCAACCAACCAACCAAATTACACAGGCAAGGTAATGAAACATGCACTGGGTTAAACTGACCCAGGAACACCATTGATGTTCTTCACACATGAACATAACAGGAGGGTTTATCATTTTATAATAGTGAGAAAATACTCCTGATGGATTTTGGGTCAACTAACTAGAGTAGTCTTATATGTTTTTCTGGAGTAATTAATTTATTTTTTTATTGCAAACCCACTTCACCACTAGTATAACCAAAGTTTATCCAAATCTAGAAGTAAGTTTGCATGCAAGTCTTTTTTTTTTACACTTGAGTGTCAAATCATCTGGGTCACACTGTCCCTACTTGGTTTACTCTGAGACACTTGTTACCACAGAATGAAGACTGTCAGGGTGGAATAAACTCACCATGGGGCGTAGAACTCCACCAGCCACAGAGTGTCACTTTGGATCACCTCCCTGTTGAAGTTAGAGGGGTTCAGCTCAACAACATCATCATTAGAAGAGTACATGGCTTGGACAGACAGGACCAGGGAGCATCCCAGCACTCCTGAGGACAGAAGAACAAACAATTATCAGCTATTTAATATGTAGAAAAGCTCAAGTAGGAGAATCCCTGTAGGTTTAAATAACACAGAGTTTAATTAATTAATTGATTCAACGATAACAGAGGCCTGCGTTGTTAACTTAGCTTTTAAGCTAGCGACAAAAGTGGCAAAAACGCAGCGAATAAACCCATACTTTAACACAAACCCATAATGTACGTTTAAATAAGCTGTAAATCTGTTAGTGTTATCACTCACCAAGTAAAAGTGGCTTCATGGTTTTAGCTGCTCTCTGGAAGTCTACACAACTAACAACACTAACAGGCTGCCGCCGCTGAAGCTGCGTCTCCCAGAAAAGTACAGGGCACATTCTCACCGTGGCCCACGCTGATTGGTCCACTGACGCTAACGCCGGGACGCAGCCAATCAGCTTGCGCCGTGTAGTTTAGTGGACCGGTACAAAGGAAGCAATGTGCAACTGCTAGAAATAAGGATGCAACAGAGCTTTAAAGGCAATGATGTGTCATCTTTATCTTTATTTTCCTCCATAATCCTACAGGGAAGTGTCACTAAACCAGTTTATACAGAGAGTTAAAATGTGTTTATGCAATATTTGAAATTATATTATCACAAGATATGAAAGGTTTATTTTGATTATATTTATTCATTAGTAGTATCCTGAACAAATATATATTCATGTACCATAGTAAAGCCCTCAAATCATCATCTTATTTATTTTTTTATTATTTAGATTTGAATAGAATAGAGAAATTATTGTATCCAGCAGCTCACATAAAAACACATAAAGCATAGACATGATCACATACAAATACCTAAAACACATAAAACAATTAAATTAGTAAGTCAGTAATTAGTATAGTAATCAATCATTCATTCATTTCCATTCAGAGGTAATATTATTATTATTATTATTATTATTATTATTATTATTATTATTATTATTAGTAGTAGTAGTAGTAGTAGTAGTAGTAGTAGTAGTAGTAGTAGTAGTAGTAGTAGTAGTAGTATTACTTTTTTTGTTTTATTTTCATGTATGATTAAAACATAGGATTTAAACTGTAATGAGAAAGATGACATTTTTACATGATAACAAACAATGTCAACACCATACTGTAACCTTTATTTTGGCAATACTTCCATCCATCCATCCATCCATAAATCCACCCAGTCATTAATTTAAATAATTTTTTGTTTAGGTTTTGCATATAGGACCACAATTTCTGCCATATTTGCATTCACACAAATTATTTTAAAACAGACTCATGTTCTAATTTCCACTTTTATAACTGAACTGAAGTTTAAAGGTAGGACTTTTATTTTTAGTATAGTATTTTTACACTTCATAGCCACTTTTACTTAATTAAAGGATCCATATACCTCCTCTTATCTTTTCATATTCATTTTATTGACCTTTTATTTTTTTCTGAACAATGGAACACACCACTGAAAAATGTGCATGTATGTAAATGTATGAATGTAGGTTAAAACATAAACCTCCTGTAAGATGGTAAATGGACTCTTCTTATATAGCGCATTTTATTCACCAGTGGGTGCCCAAAACACTTTACAATTCCTCACATTCACCCATTCACACACACATACACACACACACACACACACATACACCAGTAAATGTTCATGACCTCATTGTCTCCAGTTTTACACATGGATCTTGTTCCAAACTACATTTCAGGAACAACTGCATATCACTGTATTATTATTAAAACATTTATGTTCATTATTCCTGATTATTCACTTATTTGTATTTTTCTTGTGCCACTGCTGTGTGGTAATTATATTACAGTATTACAGAAAAGTGAAACTAAAGACACTAAAACAGAAGTTTGACATGACTTCACACATTATATTGTAGGTCTTTACCACATGTACTGTTTTTAATTTCATCCAACATTGGCTGAGAGTATTGTAATGACCTTGTGTGTGTGTGTGTGTGTGTGTGTGTGTGTGTGTGTGAGAGTCTGTGTGTGTGTGTGTGTGTGTGTGTGTGTGTGTATGTGTGTGTGTGTGTGTATGTGTGTGTGTGTGTGTGTGTGTGTGTGTGTGTGTGTGTGTGTGTGAGTGTGTGTGAGAGTATGTGTGTGTGTGTGTATGTGTGTGTGTGTGTGTGTGTGAGTGTGTGTCTGAGTGAGTGTGTGTGTGAGTGTGTGTGTGTGTGTGTGTGTGTGTGTGTGTGTGTGTGTGTGTGTGTGTGTGTGTGTGTGTGTGTGTGTGTGTGTGTGTGTGTGTGTGTGTATTCCTAGCTTCATTGATATGTTTCCACAGTCACACCATGGGGACCAAAATTTTGACCAAAACATCAAATCACATTATTGGCTCTAATTCAAGAACAGTTTGTCATAGAAACTTGAGATTGGCACAAAATAGGAGTGAGATTAGACATTCTCTGAATACTTGTTGCTTTAAGTTTTTACAACAGTCCATCACAGTCCAACACAAACACTGCATCACTTAGTTATTCATGGTTCTATCCTCAGTGGTTTGCACCATTACATTGTTTTGTGGTTGATGTAGATTACATTTTTCACCACTAGGAGGCGACATTCTATAAGATAAAACAGTTGTGTTTGCTGTCAGTTGTGTCAGTCATACTGCACAATTAATTATATGATCTAAAAATAAACAAACAAACAAAAAGAAATATTCTATAAATCACAATATGGGGAAAACGAAATAGTCAGAGTACTGAGCATCATAAGTTGACTTAAATGGGTTTATTTTACCCCCCCCCCCCCCCCCCCCAAGATGACATAACCAATTACATTTTCTTGTCTGAACCTTATAATGATATGCATTAATACATTCAAAATGGATGGTGAATAAAACTGACCGTTTAAAATGTTCAAGATAAATATTTATCAACAGCCAACCTGAGGATTTTTTTTTCTAGTAGCATCACCTCTTATTGATGATATTGAACTAATTGTTGCTCTTGTGTCGCAGTGAAAGGCCAACAGAAGCTGTGACTGCGTCTCTCATTTCCCACTTTGCTACTTCACAATTCATTACATGCCGCGGAGATTTATGTTCCGCTGCGCCTGGTTACACTGCACTGCGTAAAGACACACACACACACACACACACACACACACACACACACACACACACACACACACACACACTGGTAGGACAGCCGGAAAACACACACATGACACTGAGAATAAAAGAAAAAGCACTGCTGTTACAAGCTTAGAATGGTGTTCAGAATTAACCCTTTGAGGTTTGGGTTATGAGAACCTTAGTCAAGATTTTTTTTTCCTACATTGAAAAATTTAAATATTGCATCAACTTAAAAATTCTTCTTCAATTTTTACTTTTTATCTCATGAATTTGACTTTTTATCTCATGATTTTGACTTTTTATCTCATAATTTTTACTTTTTTAATCTCATAATTTAGATTTTTTATCTAACAATTTTGACTTTTTATCTCATGATTTTTACTTTTTATCTCATAATTTTGACTTTTTATCTCATAATTTTGACTTTTTATCTCATGATTTTTACTTTTTTAATCTCATAATTTAGATTTTTTATCTAACAATTTTGACTTTTTATCTCATGATTTTTACTTTTTATCTCATAATTTTGACTTTTTATCTCATGATTTTTACTTTTTATCTCATAATTTTTACTTTTTATCTCATGATTTTGACTTTTTATCTCATAATTTTTACTTTTTATCTCATAATTTTTACTTTTTATCTCATAATTTTTACTTTTTATCTCATGATTTTTACTTTTTTATTTCATAATTTAGATTTTTTATCTTATAATTTTAACTTTTTATCTCATGATTATGACTTTTTATCTCATAATTTAGATTTTTTTTATCTCATAATTTTGACTTTTTATCTTATAATTTCTCATAAATCTCGTGATTTTAATTTTTTAAATTTTTTAAATTTAATTTTTTTTTTATCTAATTTTGACTTTTTATGGTCACACAAAAATTTAGTTGAGTGAACTAACATGAATTGCATAGTGTTAGGGTTATTTTAATTTCATTTAATTCACTCAATTAAATGTTTTTATGTGTGACCTATTGGAGAAGATTTTTAAGTTGATTCAATGTTTTCCTTTTTCTGTGAAAGTGTTTTATTCCACTTTAGGCATGAAAAAAGCAATGTGATTGAAATGTTTGGATGATCCTAATTTTTAGAAAGTTACAAAAATGTCCACTCAGATGAAAAACGTGCTTAAGCTTTGAAGCAAAGAAATTTTTTTTAAAAAATGCAATATCATAAGACTATGAAATAAAAAGATTTTAACCTCGAGATCCAGAAAAGTACAAGTTTTGACTTTAATTTTTTTTTTTTTTTTTTACAGTAAATAATTACCTTTTTTGGAAACTACACAATACAACAGTTTTGTCAGATGTATTTTTATGGAATGTCCTTTGCAGTGGACAACTTTTTTAGACACGATGTCAAAGAACAATTGAACCCAAATACAGGACTCTGACACAGGAATAGATGATCACACCGTTTATTGGTGCACAAGTGATAAATAGTGAGATGATTAGCTGCTGCTCTGATGTCAGTGTGATGTGCAGCAACACACTGGGGAACTGAGAAGTAGGGCAAAGGGTAGGTCAGAACATACGAGGGCAGGGGTGTCAAAGTGTGGTCCTTGAGGGCCGGTGTCCTGCATGTTTTAGATGTGTCCCTCTTCCATTTCACCTGGAGGTCATTACATCATTATCAGTCTGATGAGGAGCTGATTATTAACTCTTTAAGTGTCAGTGCTGATGCATTCTGAATGGATGATTTAGTTTAAATATTCAGAAAAATTCAACAGTTTTACTTTATTTTGTGACAAAAGAAATTATTATTATTTTATTTCACCATTTTTTTTAAAAAAATTGCTGTGACCAAATGTCAATACTAGTTTTCTTCTTTAGTAATTTTTTCCCCAAAATTTTCCACATTATTTGTCATTTTGTAAATATTTATTAGTTTTTGTTCATTTTGTTTATTTTTCTACATTTTGGTTCTTTTAATTTTTCTTTGATTTTCTACCATTTGTGTCTTACTTTGCTCATGTTACCAGTTATTTTGTTAGTTCTCAGGAGTTAAAAGGTTAAACTGAATCACATGGAAGAGCGAAATATCTAAAACATGCAGAACACCGGCCCTCGAGGACTGGAGTTTGACACCTGTGTACTAGGGTCAAAACCAGGGAGTAGAGATTTTTAAGAGGAATCCAAAACACGTTATCAAAAGACAGAAAAGACTCATCACCATCAATTTAGTCACAGCTGACAATGATCACATTTGGCTTTTGTTATTATTATTATTATTATTATTATTATTATTATTATTATTATTATTATTATTATTATTATTATTATTATTATTATTATTATTATTATTATTATTATTATTATTATTATTTTGAATATCAAACGTGAATGTCCACATAAAACTAACTTAATACCGGTTTAATATTTTGCTTTAAAATTCTTCACCGGAAGTGGCACCGTTGAATTCTGCGTAACTTGACGTGACGCGCACTTCAACGCCAACTTTCCTTGAGCGCACAGGCGCACTGTACACTGACAAACACGGCTTGGATTGAGAAGACTTCGCGTTGCAGTCACCCACCTCACAAGAAAATATAGAAATTTTGTCACCTGAGCAGAGCGCAGAAGAATCCGGAGGTTTTTACGCACGGCTCGGCACGGTTCTCCTGCTGTGACTTCATTAACTTTAAGAGCAAACTGTGACATTTGTGACATCAGTTATTGTGGGGTTTTTTTTTAATTATTGTTTTGTCTGTCTCGCCGTGATAATAAGACAATGTGGGGGATTCAGAGGTCGCGGTATGCAGACTGTAATAGTTCTGAAGCCAGTGAAGAAGCAGAGATTGTTGTGAACATTGGCGGAGTCAAACAGGTGCTGTACGCGGACGTGATCACTCGCTTCCCGGACACTCGTTTGGCTGAACTGGTGGACTGTTCGCTCAGGACTTCGGAAGAAATATTATCATTATGCGACGACTATGACCCTGAAACAGAAGAATTTTATTTTGACAGAGACCCCGAAGCTTTTAAGTGTATAATTGAACTGTATTATTATGGAGAAATACACATGAAAAGAGGCATTTGTCCCATTTGTTTCATGAAGGAGATGGAGTTCTGGAAAATTGGTGCTGATTTTCTAGATGAATGCTGTAAGGGTCATCTGAAGGAGGTAGAGGATGAACTTGCAGAGATTGCAGAAAAAGTCAGAACTATCCTGGTGGACCGAGAGGGGGATCCCTCTGCAGGAGGCTGGCAGCGTTTCCAGATCTGCCTTTGGAGGCTGATGGAGAAGCCGGAGTCCTCCCTGCCCGCGCACATCATTGCTATAGTTTCTTTCATCTTCATCCTCGTCTCCTCTGTGGTCATGTGCGTTGGGACCATCCCCGACCTGCAGGTGGAGGACTCGGAGGGTCACCTCACGGAACACCCGACTCTGGAGGTCATTGAGACGGTGTGCATCGGCTGGTTCACTGTTGAATACGTGCTGCGTCTGATCTCCTCCCCTAATAAAATCAAATTCGTTCTGGCTTTTATGAACATCATCGACTTCATGGCGATCATGCCCTTCTTTGTGGTGCTGATTCTGACCTCCTTCGGTGCAGGGGTGATGGAGCTGGCTAATGTACAGCAGGCAGTACAGGCTTTACGCATAATGCGCATTGCGCGCATTTTCAAGCTGGCACGCCATTCCTCTGGACTCCAGACCCTCACATCTGCCCTGAAAAGCAGCTTCAAAGAGCTCGGACTGCTGCTTATGTACATGGGCGTTGGGGTCTTTCTTTTCTCCGCATTGGGCTACACTATGGAGCAGAACCACCCGGACACCTTGTTCACCAGCATCCCCCAGTCCTTCTGGTGGGCTGTGATCACCATGACCACAGTGGGCTATGGAGACGTGTACCCCAAAACCACTTTAGGTCGGTGTAACGCGGCCATCAGCTTCCTGTGTGGGGTGATCGCTATAGCTCTGCCCATACACCCTATCATCAACAATTTTGTTCTGTTCTACAACAAGCAACAGGTGCTGGAGACTGCAGCCAAGCACGAGATTGAACTAATGGCGCTGCGCTCCGGTGATGGCGAACTGAAGGCTGCACCCGAGCCTCACAAACATGTGTGTGGTGCAGGGGTGTGGGACAACACCATGCACTCATGTCACAGCGACACATACATCCCCTTACTGAAGGATCCCAGGGGAGGGGCAGGGATCCAGAGTCCCAGTATGGACACGAGCTTTGAAAGCACAGCTGAGGCCACCGAATATTTCATTTCATGAACATTTCATGACAAAGACATCATTGGGAAATACAGGACCGGTTCTGGTCAATGTGATGCCCTGAACAACCCTCTTTCATTTTTGTGGAATTAGAAATGAGCATCTGTAAACATATAGTGTCCTACATCTGATCGAGTACATACTTAGTGTCAATATTAAGTTTAATGCTTTATTTACTGTATTTTCCACACTATAAGGTGCACTGTTAATGGATGGCTTATTTATTTTTATTTTTAATATATAAGGTACATTAAGTGAAGCTAAACACAATAATCACAATAACTCTAAACCTTGTTGAGTTGTTACACAGAACAGAAGACACTCTTATTCTGCTAAATCAAATTTTAAAAGAGTCCAAATTATGAGATAAAAAGTCCAAATTATGAGATAAAAAGTCCAAATTATGTGATAAAAGTCACATTTGGAAGTCACTAAGCACAACCAGACGTAATCCATATACTGTGAGAAAATTCAAGTCTTTTAAGTGCACTTATAGTCTGGAAAATACAGTAGCTTAATTTTCTAATTCTGTTGAACTTGGCGCTCCCAAGACATCTGGTGCCCTAGGCGACCGCCTAGTCTGCCTATTTCTAACACCCTGCCCTGCGTACGGACTTGTTCAAACTTAACCCGAACAATGCAGGGTTAAATATAACACAAAGACTGGAAACATGACTGTAAATAGCCTCTGAGCGCAGTAAATGTTCTCCAAGGACCTGATGCATTTTTGAGTAATCGCGCCTATTAAAAGGACATGTGTGTTGGATATTGACTTGATGAGCTGCTCCTTTGCGCAGTGAGTCTCTATAGACTTAAAAGGTTCCATCTGAAAAGCCAGTATACACACCGATTCCCCCATGTACTGTAGGATTCTTATATAACACCCCCCCCCCCCCTTTCCCCATTCACACTCATCCTGTAGAAACACTGTAGCTTATTCCTCTGTACAAAATATATCATCACAATGAATGTTCTTACCCCCCCCCCCCCCCAAAAAAAATAATAAAAAAAGAGATTGCCAGCTCTTGTGGGAGCCTTAAGGACTAAAACAAGAACTGCAGTCATCCTATAGGATAAAAAAGGTGTCTAGGCGTTACAGCACAGTGGGTGTGTTTAGTTGTGATAAGGAGTTAAAGTGTGATAAATTCTAGTTAAAGCACTCCTCAGCAAAACACACATCTATTTCACAGTATGTGGTCGTGCAAACACAACATATCATGCAGTTTGTCTGTAGTGTGTCTGTTTCTGTCAGTTCTCTGGTGTTAGTGTAAATTCTGTAAATGTAACTGACACTATATGATTGTGAGTTAACAGATAGAAAAGGAGCTGTAATGTTAAAAGCAGCGAGCAGCAGCAGCGACAGTGGTTTACAGCTCATGTAACCGACAGCCGGACCTCAGCAGCTTCTTTGGCTGCAAGATGTGATTCTGTAATGGGTTTAAATTTTGCAGCAGCTGTCACCACACTGTTTTCCCCCTGGAGGTGCAGTGGAATACCTTGACCAAACAGCTTTTGGTTAAGAGCAACAGGCTGGACATCAACCTAAAATTATCACTCTAAAAACCTTGTGTTAAATAATATATAAAACATGTTTGTGAAGCAGAAAAGTATAGTTATTAATTGATAGACTGATATATTGACCGGCCAGTATAGAATATTTACTTTTTCTTTTCCCTTGCATCATTACATCACAAAAAACTAAATCTTGCCAGGTGTATTTTTTTTATTTCTAGTCTAAATATGTAATCACATTTAAAATTAGACATAATTACCTAAAGAGTAACTTTTTACTGAGATATAAGAAGTTATTTTTAGACAATAGAGCTGGAAAATCCTATTTTGTGAAATTGTACCAAAGATCATTTTCACTTATTCCACTGGAAGATATTTTTGTTTAAATTACGTAAAAACAACTTGAATTAAGCTAAATATATAAATAAATAAATCTGTCAGCACACTGTAAACCAGGACTATTTGGCTTTACTCACAAATGGCAGAAACCGATTGCATTAGCAAAGTTCGAGTTTTTACAATTCGTTGAAACTAGAAACGTTTAGTTGTATTAAATTAAACATTCATCTGCTTTAATGGACATTTTTAGGATAAATTAGTTATTTAAATTCAAACCCTTTAGTTAAGTAATGACAGATAATAATTTTACATGAAATAAAATCTGTGATTTGAAGGATTGTGACGTTCGTGATACGAGCCGGTTCTTTTGAACGGCTCTTTAAACTGAACGACAGGAACCGAGTCGCGGCCGAGTGGGTTCCGGACTAATTCTTTGTTTTTTTTTTTCCCCTTATGGTGTCAGATTTCACATACGCGCGCACACAAAAGCTCCACCTTCGCCCCCGAGAGAAGAGAGAGAGAGAGAGAGAGAGAGGAGAGGAGAGAGAGAGGAGAGAGAGGAGAGAGAGGAGAGGAGAGAGGAGAGGAGAGAGAGAGAGAGAGAGGAGAGAGAGAGGGAGAGGAGGAGAGAGAGGAGGAGGAGGAGTGAGGGAGAGGAGAGAGAGAGAGAGAGAGAGAGAGAGTCATGCAGACCCCCCACCACCACCGTCGGACCCTTGCTGTGCTGTGATTGGTCAATCAACATTCCAGGGCGGGGGAATGTTCACGTGTTAAAATACCTGCTTCTGTACACGTGAGTAATTCCCTATCCTGGAATGTTAATTGACCAATCACAGCACAGCAACGGTCTGACAGTGGGAGGGGGTTCTGCGTCTGTCAATGGCAGGAAGATCAAAAATCAGTTAGAGATTGAAAGAAATATTTAGAATTTAAAATGAGTCCGGGGCCACAGGAAAAGGAGTAGTGTTTTAGTTTTAGTTTTTATTTTTATTTATTTGTTTATTTAGCCTTCCCAAAAAGTCAATATTAGGAGATCACTAATTTACGTAACAGAAATAAAGGGTTATTCAAGTAATTTTTCCCCTTTTTAAAAATTCGTTTTTTCCTTTTATTTATTTATTTAGGCCCCAAAAAGTCCATATTGATAGATCACTAATTTACATGCTAACAGAACTAGAGTTTTATCCAAATAACAATAGTTACTAATGAGGCTGATAAAACTAATCTTAATAAATGACTGCTCTCACATTTTGATTAAACTGAAGACTGAATATATTTTAGATTGAATATATTTTCACAGCGTGTCCAGGTATAAAAACAACTCTTTCTTGACCTAATGGATTCTATTTTAAGGTTATATCTTCAACACGTCCTGCAGTTTGAACTCCTACACCATCAGTTTGAGTGACATCACACTTTCTGAACTCTATTCACAGGCACAGTGGGAGAACAGTGATTAAAACCTAACATCATTAATTTGAATTTCATGTCTCTGGTTGATTTTTTTCTTTCTTCTTTAATTCAAATTTTTTTTGCAGCCTTAGGGGGTTGATTCATGTCCAGTCTTATTTTGTGAAATGAACATAATAACTTGATTTAAAATCCTTATTTTGTGCAACAACATGTGCGATGGTTTTTTCCACCAAAGATGAAGAACGTACAGAGGATAAGAAGGACATTAACCCTTTAACCCCTGATGTGTTCTGAAAGGATGGTTTAGTTTCAATATCCAGAAAAAAATACTGTTTTTTACTTTGATTTTACTCAGTTTTGTTCATGGATCTGATATATGGAAATAAACAAGTGTCAAAAAGAAACTGAAAAGAAAAAGCAAAAACTAAAACTACTGCAACCAAATATAATAAATGTTATTGTAATATTTATTCATTTATACTTTATTTTAGTTTATTTTAACTAAGTTAAGTTATTATTTTGTAAATATTTATTAGTTTTTGTGAATTTTCTTCCCTTTTTTGTTTTCTATTTCTACATTTAATATTGTATTTTATTATTTTTCTTCCCTTTTGTGCCATTTGCGTCTTATTTTGTTCATGTTACTTATTATTTTGTTGGTTTATTCTACATTTTTGACTATTATTGTCCATTTTGTTACTTATTTTATTAATTTTTGACTGGAACTGTTAAAGTCTCAGGAGTTAAAGGGTTAACAGTAGTAGGTAACCTGGCAGTGCAAAAATCTGAATTTTACCAAATGTATTTTTGTAATTTCTAGTCAAAACATCTCATCACACTTAAAATAAGACATAATAAGCCAGATGTAATTAAATTAATTTAAATTCAAAAGACTATTTATCTCAAAGGGCAATTTAATAACAGTGTAAGAGTCAGTAGTGTCGATGTAAGTGCAAGTATAAAAAGTATAAAAGATTAGTAAAAATAATGATTAAATAATTTAAAATAACATCACTATGGAGCAACAAGTCAAATTTAGCAAAAAAAAAAACAGTCCCATTGTACAGTAACCTGAATCTGTTAAAAACTGCAGTGTGGGAGGTGGTAGAAGTGTGGGTGCCATGAAGGTGACTATAGTTATTAAATAATTAGTAATGAGAATAATTTTACAGATATAATAAACTTCTTTTTAGACAATACATCTTTAAAATAAACTATTATCTAAAACTAAGTTCTTATACGTCACTGAAAAGCTCCTCTTTACTGTAGGTGATTATGTCTTATTTTAAATGTGATCAGACATTTACACTAGAAATAAGACAAATATATTTGGTAAGATTTATATTTTTGTCAGTGTGCATCTTATTTCTGTAAACACATCATTCCTGCTCTGGTTATTAGTAAGAGTTCAGTGACTCAGTGTTTGCTTCACCCTGTTTGTGTGTGTTTTTTTTATAACTCAGTTCTTATGCAGCCTGAAAGAGATATGATACAGCAGGTCAGTGAGGACTGAGGACAGTGAGGACAGTGAGGACTGTCCACCCACATGTGTCCTATACACAACTGGACTATCTCTACTGGCCAGCAGCAGATCCACACATGTCAAAGCTTTTGTTTCCACTGACGAGTGGAAGTGGAATGAAAAAGACTAGTATTGTGTAATGGAACAATGTTCCTCCAGTGGATGCACATGCAAATACACAAATACACAAATACACAAATACACAAATACACAAATACACATATACACATATACACATATACACAAATACACAAATACACATATACACATATACACAAATACACAAATACACAAATACACAAATACACAAATACACATATACACAAATACACAAATGCACAAATACACAAATACACAAATACACAAATACACATATACACAAATACACAAATACACAAATACACAAATACACAAATACACAAATACACAAATACACAAATACACAAATACACATATACACAAATACACAAATACACAAATACACAAATACACAAATACACAAATACACAAATACACATATACACATATACACATATACACAAATACACAAATACACATATACACATATACACATATACACAAATACACAAATACACATATACACATATACACAAATACACAAATACACAAATACACAAATACACAAATACACATATACACATATACACAAATACACAAATACACAAATACACAAATACACATATACACATATACACAAATACACAAATACACATATACACAAATACACAAATACACATATACACATATACACAAATACACAAATACACAAATACACAAATACACAAATACACAAATACACATATACACATATACACATATACACAAATACACATATACACATATACTCAAATACACATATACACAAATACACAAATACACATATACACAAATACACAAATACACAAATACACAAATACACAAATACACATATACACATATACACAAATACACAAATACACATATACACAAATACACATATACACATATACACATATACACAAATACACAAATACACATATACACATATACACAAATACACAAGTACACAAATACACAAATACACATATACACATATACACAAATACACATATACACAAATACACATATACACAAATACACAAATACACATATACACATATACACATATACACAAATACACAAATACACATATACACATATACACACATACACAAATACACAAATACACAAATACACAAATGCACATATACACAAATACACAAATACACAAATGCACATATACACAAATACACATATACACAAATACACATATACACAAATACACAAATACACATATACACATATACACAAACATACAAATACACAAATACACATATACACAAACATACAAATACACAAATACACATATACACAAACATACAAATACACATATACACAAACATACTAATACACAAATACACATATACACATATACACAAACACACAAACACACATATACAGAAATACACATACAAATACACAAATACACATATACACAAACAGACAAACACACATATACAGAAATACACAAACATACAAATACACAAATACACATGTACATAAATACACAAACACACAAACACACAAACACACAAATACACAAACACACAAACACACATATACAGAAATACACATATACACAAACACACGTATACACAAATACACATGTACATAAATACACAAACACACAAACACACAAATACACATATACACGTGTACACAAACACACATATACAGAAATACACATGTACACAAATACACAAACAGGCATCTACACAAACACACAAATACAGAAATACATGTGTACACAAACACACATATACAGAAATACACATGTACACAAATACACAAACAGGCATCTACACGAATACACATATAAACAAAGACACTTATACACTTGCACCTTCAAATTTAGCTGTACACTGCCATATACAAACATCACCGTCCTCTCTGCCGCCTACTTACAATTACACACAAATAATTACACACACACACACACACACACACACACACACACACACACACACACACACACACACACACACACACACACGCTCATTTATAGGTCTCATGAGGACCAAGTTTGTAATCAAGTAGCCATTGGGTAGTGAGTGTAAGCACATCTTCTTATTTTTTAAATAAAATTAAATAAAAAATGAAAATAATAAAAATTTGAAAATAAAATACAATACATAATAATAATATTAATATTAATAATAATTTTAAACTTAAAAATGAATGAATATACTTAGTATAAAATTTTTTTAAATAAAATGAAAAACCACATAAAAAATAAATCCTCATTTATTTTATTTATTTATTTTTTAAGTAAAAACATCTTCAAACCTTTGAAAAATACATGTTTTGCTTTGCTCCTGTTTTCCTCATGCTTTATGGGGACCTCTGGAAAAAAAAAAATAGTATTTTACTAGCGGGGAACTATTATTTATATTTAACCCTTGTGTGGACTTGAATTTTGGTCCTCATAGTGTAAGAGGTCCCCATGGTGTGACTGTGTTAACATATCAATGTCCCCATAAATATAGGAATACAAACACACATACATACCTTGGTCCATGTCCCCCCCAGTCACCTGCTGTGCTCTTCTGGCTAATCATCACCCATTTTTACACCCACATGTTGGTCATCTGTAACTCAGTGGGTGTGTAGAATTAGAGACATTCCTGAACCCTTTAGAAAAAATGTCCCCATTATCCTTTTAGTGAAATACTCACAAAATACTGGGACGGTTTAAAGCTTCAGCTAATGGTTAACGTGTGTGAGTACAGGGAGAGCAGATGGGGATAGATGTTTACTGGTAGTTTGGACCCTAAATAATTTATATTGAAAGTTTTCTGATGCATATGTGCATGAGTCATTTAAAACTCTTTAAATAGACCAGGATTATATATTCAGTGTGTAGGCCTGAGTACATTTATTTAATATTATTCAGCTCCTTCATGTTAAATTACACTTGTAATTCATTTATTTCAATGTTCTTAATAAAAATGATAAGAGTGGAAAGACCTTTTTTTGCTGCTTTCATATTTCCAAATGTCCATAGTTGGTACAAGTATTCCTATTCTGTACTTAAGTAGAAGTACAGTGTGAAAAAAGTACTCTAATAAATGTAGAAGTACTGATTCGACTGCTTTACTTAATATGTAAAAGTAAAAAAAAAAGTTACATGTTCTGAATTGTAATAAAGTAAAAAAAAAAAAAAAAAAACACAATTTTTTGCCATGGATGAAATAATATATTTTTTAACCAGAAAAAAAAAAAACATCATAGAAGTTTCAAAAATATTCAAAAAATAAAGTATTTTAAAGTGAGTTCCAGTATAGATAATCAGGTGTTGGTAGAAGAAATTTTGGAAAAATGTACAAAAA
The DNA here is from genome assembly GCA_020466265.1 of Siphamia tubifer. Classification (NCBI taxonomy): domain Eukaryota; kingdom Metazoa; phylum Chordata; class Actinopteri; order Kurtiformes; family Apogonidae; genus Siphamia; species Siphamia tubifer. The sequence goes on from CM035805.1 coordinate 37,416,142, forward strand.
AAAGTTACAACTGAGACAAAAAGTCATGGTTATGGAAAAGAAAGTCATAAATATGACACGAAAAAAAACTGAATTGTGGGATAAAAAGTCATAAATATGACATAAAAAAGGTATAATTTTGAGAAAAAGACTTGAAGTTATGAGATAAAAAGTCATAATTCAGAGTTAAACACTCATGAACATGATATAAGAAATGCATGTATAAAGTACATATATTTATATAAATGTAAAGAGTATAAAGTACATATATTTATATAAATGTAAAGAGTATAAAGTACATATATTTATATAAATGTAAAGAGTATAAAGTACATATATTTATATAAATGTAAAGAGTATAAAGTACATATATTTATATAAATGTAAAGAGTATAAAGTACATATATTTATATAAATGTAAAGAGTATAAAGTACATATATTTATATAAATATAAAAAGTATAAAGTACATATATTTATATAAATGTAAAGAGTATAAAGTACATATATTTATATAAATGTAAAGAGTATAAAGTACATATATTTATATAAATGTAAAGAGTATAAAGTACATATATTTATATAAATGTAAAGAGTATAAAGTACATATATTTATATAAATGTAAAGAGTATAAAGTACATATATTTATATAAATGTAAAGAGTATAAAGTACATATATTTATATAAATGTAAAGAGTATAAAGTACATATATTTATATAAATGTAAAGAGTATAAAGTACATATATTTATATAAATGTAAAGAGTATAAAGTACAGATATTTATATAAATGTAGGCAGTAAAAATAAAAAGTTGGCAGAAAAACAAATACTCAAATAAAGTACAGATACCTAAAACTGTACTTCAGTACAGTAACAAAGTACTTGTACTTAGTTACTTCCCACCTCTGCAGTTGTGACATTTAGTTTATTCCTTCCTAAACACTCAAACCACTCAGAGGATAAATGACAAGTTGTTTTATATGAAGAACGATGAGTGACACCAGGAGGGTTCGCAAGAGATTCAACCAATCAGAGCAGTTTCTGAAAGTCACATGTCCATCCAATGCTGATTATTTACCCCTGACACACTGCTGAATGAGGATTGAGTTACAGACAAGCATGTTGGTGACAAGAACACACAGACACTTGACCTCATACAACTTGACTTTCTCTTGACTTTTAAGAAGGGAATCTTTTTAAAAATAAAGTCTCTATATTTATCTAGAAACAAAAGCTAATTATACTGCACTGAAAAATCTAAATATTACCAAATGTATTTTACTCATTTCTAGTTAAAATATCTCATCACACTTAAACAAACCAAATCACAATAAAAAAAATATACATGGAACTAAATTTAGATCTGGAAATGATTACATTTTGGTGGACAGACAGACAAACGGACAAACAAACTCTGGCAAAAACATAACCTCCTTGGCAGAGGTAATAAACAGTGATAAATACCTTAAGAAAGGTTACATCGAAAGAAAAATTTTTTTGGGGAAACCGACAGAAAAGTGGTACTACGTCTTTATGGGTAAAAAGTGAGGATACATGACAGACGGACGGACGGAAAGTCCAGTTTTAGAAACGTCTGTCTGGACAAACCCGGACATATGGTCACCCTACCAAAAATGTCTTTTCACAATAAGAGATCGTGTGCGAGGAGGCGGGGTTTGTTGTGCTGGACGTCCCTTGCTTTCAGTGTAATGAGATATTTGGACTAGAAATAAGAAAATGACACTTGTTAAGGTTTAGATTTTCTGTGGGAGAAAAATATGTGGATTTTTAGTTTTACGATTTTTAGTTTTACGATTTTTAAATGGATTTTTCTGTTCAAAAATCGCCCCCCCCCATATTTAAATTATTCATTTTAAGCCGGGTGGGGAAAATGTACTGCTAGTAAAGACCATAGACTGTAGGAGTCAGTCAGATGTATAATATGTGTCATAGAATACACTGAAATCACCTCAGTGAAGGCACACAGATGACAGCTAGCTTATTATCGTATTAGCTTCAACAACACACCAGTGTTAAACAGCATTAACTTATGCACAGATAAACAATACACTATGATAATATCTATTCAACTGTATTGTTATTAATCTGACCTGGTGTCATTTACACACAATAATAAACCAGGAGGATATGAATTAGTGTTGGAAAAAGAGAGTGATTAGCAACAACACAGCGGCTAATTCTAAACACGGAGGTGGTGCGTTCATGACCATCGTAACATCTCTGGTGCGTTCAATAGCGAGGGATATCTGAAAATGTAGAGAAAATGAGTTGTTCCTGAATAAATATAGTTAAACAATTGACAGTAATTAAAGTGTTTGTAACAGAAGGAAGAGCAGAGCTGGACATGTACACTTTAAAATTCACTTTATTATGAAGTCTGTTCATTTAAAGGCTCCTGTTTGTGTTGTGTGCAGATAAATGGAGCAGTTTACTTCCCAAAGTCTGGTTCAAATATATTACTGATGAATAAATCTGAATTTACATATATGATGTGCATTTTTTGGCCTGTAGGCATCATCATTCAGCTTTTTCACCTGGTCTGGTGTTAAAAAGGCGAGAGAAAAAAATCAGGAAAATTGAAGAATCGCAATTTAAATCAAATCAGCACACAAAAAAACCCCTAAAAGAATCGAATCAGCATAAAAGCATATCATCCCAGCCCTACCTGTCAGTATTACTCACTCTTCTCTTGTCATTGTGTTGATGCAGAAACTGACATATGCAAACCATCAGCTCTGTACAGGAGCATGAGCTTTGCATCCCACCACATCATCCACAGTGTGACCCTCAGACACAAACAACTGGCTCACCAGCAACATCTATTTTACAGGCAAATCATTTTCCTCATATCACTTTAGCTGTTATTTTTATGAGTCCAGAGTAATGTACCCGTAAAGTGAAGAAAAGTGCCCTTCATCTTCTTTGGCCAGTGTTTATATCACAGAGGCACTACTCTATTGATTTCACTGGTTAACATCATTGATATTTTGCAAAGTCAGCTTCAGCGCCATTTAACGTATTTTGAAAAACAACACACACACACTGGCCAAATGTTATTTTTTTCAAATTAAATGCATTATTTTCCACAGGTTCCATCAATTACCCCACACTGAATTGCATGTGTCTAATACTTTAAAAATCCACAAATGACACTTTTCCAATAGAACATTCTACAAGATAAAAGAGAAGTGGGTTCAGTAACATGGTAATGGAAGAAAGAGAAGACACAGAATGTTTTTTTTTTTCTCCAGCTGCGTTGAAAGGGTTCAGTGCATCTTCTTCTTCTTCTTCTTCTGCTATTTTGTAAAAGGTCAAATTTAATCTATGTAATTACTGTCATGTAATTTTCTGCAGCTCTCTGCCTGTATGGAAATGCTCCACGATGCTTCTCTACATAGTTTTAAACATGTTATTTGGACAAAATCAAACCCATTCAGAGCACAATAACACTCCAGAACATGTTTTTTTTTTCCCTCTTCTTTCAGACGTGACATCAGGGTGATTACCTTTTCCATTTTCGAGCAGTGGAAAAATATCGCTGTATTATGGTACCTTTGAGGGGTGAACTGTTAAGCCATAACATTATACACCTTCATTCTCATTCAAATGAAAGACTTTGACCATCTTCTGCAGGATACGAATCCATTACCGTGTCCCATTTGTACTGTTTGAGAATAGACATTATCAGGGTTTGGCTCTCAGAACAATTATTTATCTGCAATGTAATTGATCACTTCAGGTGATATCTACTCTCATGTCTCAGTTTCTTATTAGTTCCTTTAGGAAGAGAAATGTGAATATCAGGTCTTAATTTCTGCTGTTATATTTGGAAAATCATACCATATGTCTATATTGTTGTAATCTTTTCAAATATTGCAAAATATGTACTGTATTTTCTGCACTATAAGGCGCACTGTTAGTGAACGGTTGATTTTTTCTGGAGTTTTTTTTTTTTCATATATAAGGCACACTGGGCTATATGGCACATCACGTGAAGTAAAATCATGAGATAAAAAATTTAATTATGAGATAAAAAGTCAAAATTATGAGATAAAAAAGTCAAAATTATGAGATAAAAAAAGTCAAAATTATGAAATCAAAAGCTAAAATTATGAGATAAAAAAGGTTAAAATGATGAGATAAAAAAAGTCAAAATTATTAAATAAAAAAAGGTTAAAATGATGAGATAAAAAAAGTCAAAATTATTAAATAAAAAAAGGTTAAAATTAGGAGATAAAAAAAGTCAAAATTATGAAATAAAAAGCTAAAATTATAAGATAAAAAGCTAAAATTATGTGATAAAAGTAAAAAACGTGAGATAAAATTCAAAATTGTGAGATAAAAAGCTAAAATCCTATGTTAAAAAGTCAAAATTCTCAGTCACTAAACACAAGCAGAATTAATCCATATATAAGGTGCACTGTTGTTTTTGGAGAAAATTAAAGTCATTTAAGTGGACCTTATTGTCTGGAAAATACAGTACATTTAATAACCCGTAACTTCAGAACTTTACACCAAACTGGGACAATCTTACCCACACTGTAAAAATGTAAAATTTTAAGTAAACCTGCTGCTGTCCATAAATATAAATAAGAATATAGAGAAAAATATGACTAAAAATATAGCCTGGAGGTAATATAAATATATACATGGGTATACATATTACTATATACTGAGTGGTGATGGTGGGGGTAGATGAGTGGGGGGCTTATGTGGTGGGTAAGGATAAGGTAAAGACTTGAACCAGTTAAACCCATTTAATGAGTGTTTATTCCTTAAACCTGATCAGACAGGTGTCATATTTAACTGTGCTTTCTGATTTCCTCCAGTAATGTTTGACTTGATGGTAGCAGAGGACAGTAAAGCGCTGGTGAAGAGCAGGTGGTCGTGAAGATTATTGGGCAGGAGCCATTATCACAGATGTTTTTGCTGAGTTAAGGCCACATAACGTCCATGAGACCAAACATTAAAGTGTGACGGTCCAACCCTCGACCTCTATATCACTGCGCAGCAAAAAGTCCCCAGATAACGACCTGGAAAAACGAGGCTGTAACTTGTGTCAAACATCTCCTGATACTGAGCTTATGGGAGAGTGGGAGTGGAAGAGGAGTTTAACTGTGGAACATTTGTTCTATCTTTCTTTTCAAGTGAACGGTTTTTGACAAGTGGAGGATTTAAAGCCTTGTTATGTCTCTGGAGGAAACGTTTGGGGAACATCGATCACAGTTTAATTTTGTATTAAATGTCATTAAGGATAAATCCTGCTTTTGAGATAAGATGTAATAAAGTGCAACTGTAATCTATTAAATCATATATATATATATATATATATATATATATATATATATATATATATATATATATATACACAGAAAAACGTGCTCTTATTACGACATCAACAGAGTAATACACATTTTATTTTGTTTTTCAAACCAATCCACCACCACCCCTAATGGAGGATCCATTTAATCTCATCCAACATTGGTTGAGATAAATTATTGTAATCACCATGTATGTGTATGTGTGTGTGTGTGTGTGTGTAGAGACATATCATGCTATAACTCAATGAATAATTGAGATATGACCATGAAATGACATGGGCATATACATATAGCTAATGTGCATCAGATGCGATGATCCATTTGAGGAAAGGTCAAAGTTCAAGGTCATAATTGACTAAAAGGTCAATATCACATTATGGATTGTATCTCAAGAACAGAGGGTCACAGAACATTCAGATTGGTACCAAACGATGTGGAATGAAGATTTCTACAATTCTCATAATCTGCGTTTGAGATCTCTGGAGGTCAAAGGTGACATGTCGTAAAATTAACTTCCGTAAAACTGTTTGGGTGTCAAGCATAGACATATCACGCTATAACTTAATCAATACTGGATATATTATCATAATATTACACACACTTATTACATATAGAGACACATATCCAAAGGACGACACATGAAGGAAGGTACAAAACTATATGAACACCTTTCAAACACCATGTCTAGTTATGTATTCTAATACTGTATGAATGGCTTTTTAAATATGTCGTTTCCCCGGTTGTCTTTGTGATTGAACAGCTGGATCTATTATGTTATATGTAAGAAAATAATCAATGAAAGAAACAAAGGGCATCACTATTCAGATTTCTTCCTTTTTTTGTAGTTGTCCATGAACATTTTGAGTACCTATACTATACCTATACTGTACCTATACTGTACCTATACTATACTTATACTGTACCTATACTATACCTATACTGTACCTATACTGTACCTATACTATACTTATACTGTACCTATACTGTACCTATACTGTACCTATACTATACTTATACTGTACCTATACTATACCTATACTATACCTATACTGTACCTATACTGTACCTGTACCTATACTATACCTATACTATACCTATACTGTACCTGTACCTATACTGTACCTATACTATACCTATACTATACCTATGCTACACCTATACTGTACCTATACTGTAACTATACTGTACCTATACCTATACCTTCTTTATCATGCCATTGCAATCACAGGTGAATGAACAAATAACGGAGAATGTCCACATGTTTGTACAGTACACGTTCATACACACGGCCACTTTTTGTAACAATACAACAACACTAGGGGGACATTTCTGATGATTCGATGTGACGCACTGCAATAATGGACAACTACCTTCACCCGCTGAAAAATGTACTCTTAGTAAGTACTGAAAATATACTGTGTGTAAATGTACTCATGACTTTATGAATATTGGAACACAGCAGTAGACTTCATGACCTTTGACCTTGAGTGACCAACAGTCCCATGTTTTGAGATGGAGATGTCCATTAAGAGCTAAAAGGATAGCGAGGGTCAGGGTTTGTTGTAGCTGGCACCACTTCTTATTGTTCAGTGAAAAACAACAGGCCGTAGCGTCAGTAGAGATGATGAAGACGCTGCAGAGAAAACATTTCCAGGACTTCGTCCTCCTGGTGACAGAGCAGTTTTTGGAACACTATGCAGGTATTTGTGTCTGCTTCCAATAATTCTGCTAATTGCCTCCTGGCCTCCACTTCAAACTAGATCTTCAGAGATAAGAGTCGTTTGATGTTTTAATCAAATTAACAAATGCCCTAAAACAACAAGTCCTTTAAAAGTGGAAAATAAACGCTGACTTTTGTCTCTCACATATTCAATGTTTGTGTCAAAGTCATATTTGAAAATATATATATGCATGAAAAACAGAGATGGAACATCATGTATTATTTATGTGAGTGTCTGAGTGTGTGTGTGTGTGTGTGTGTGTGTGTGTGTGTGTGAGTGTGTGAGTGTGTGAGTGTGTGAGAGAGTGTGTGTGTGTGAGTGTGTGTGTGTGTGTGTGTGTGTGTGTGTGTGTGTGAGTGTGTGTGTGTGTGTGTGTGTGTGTGTGTGAGTGTGTGAGTGTGTGAGAGAGTGTGTGTGTGTGTGTGTGTGTGTGTGTGTGTGTGTGTGTGTGTGAGTGTGTGTGTGTGTGTGTGTGTGTGTGTGTGTGTGTGTGAGAGAGTGTGTGTATGTGAGTGTGTGTGTGAGTGTGTGTGTGTGTGTGTGTGTGTATGTGTGAGTGTGTGTGTGTGTGTGTGAGTGTGTGTATGTGAGTGTGTGTGTGAGTGTGTGTGTGTGTGTGTGTGTGTGAGTGTGAGTGTGTGTGTGTGTGTGTGTGTGTGTGTGTGGCAATATTTCTTTCAAACTCTGAAATATTGTCACTTATTTATTATTTATTAGAAGGTTTATCCCATTTTTGTTTTTTCAAATAACTTTAAATGATGTAAAGCAAAAAAAAAAACAAACAAAAATCCATCCATTTTCAGATTTAGTTTCAGAATACTTTCTTAACCCCAGAGGAAATGGTGTTCCTGAACCATTGAATCGTCATGAGGGTTGTGTTGTTCTGGAGCCTGTTCCAGTTTTACCATCAGGTGAAGGTAAAGAAAATAGTTTCATATTAATATTTTAACAATAATTCACTAATGCTCGAGTCTGAAATCAGAGTTTGTTGGATATATTCTGATCAGGGGAGGTGGGACGAGTCCATGCATCACTTTGTAAATGAAGCATACATTCCTAAAATGTTGTAAAATGTAAAAATGTAAAAGATTGTAGTTTTTTAAGATATTGCACACATTAAAAGATCTTTCTTTGACAAAAATACAATAAGAATGGAAACCTGCTCCTCCTTACCCCTACAAATTAGCTTAGGGCAGTGGTTTTCAAATGGGGGTACATGTACCCGTGGGGGTACGTGGGGGTACTGCAGGGGGTACGTGAAACTTTTCAAAATTCTTAAAAAAAATAAGTACAGTATTTTCCACACTGTAAGGAGCATGAAGTGAAGTCAAAAACATATGGACAGATGTTGATGACATTTTCAGGATTTGTTGGAAGTGTGACAGGAACAAATGATCCAGAAGAGATCCTGGATTCTGGATCACTTTGAAATTTTATTCTCCATTTACCGCAATGTAAAATATCAAAGTGATTCAGAATCCAGGATCTCTTCCAGATCAACACCAAAATGTAATAATTTCTAGATCCTCCCATTCCCAACCTACCCTGGGAATTTGATCTAAATCAGTCCATAAGTGTTTGAATTAGACAGACAGACAGACAGACAGACAGGCAGACCAACACACAGACAGACAGACAGTCAGACACACAGACAGACAGACACACACACACACACACACACACACACACACACACACAGACAGACAGACACACAGACACACACACAGACAGACAGACACACACACAGACAGACAGACACACACACAGACAGACAGACAGACAAACTCCATCAAAACATGAGGTAAAAATGGACAAATCCTTTAAATACTTTGACAGGTTTCTCTCCATTTTACCGCCTTTCTACTGTCTTGACGTTTTACAGGAAGTTCTATGGATACGCGACCGTTATGCATTTCCTGTTATTGTGAAAAAGGTCTATAAGTATCTGCATAATAAGGAGCTTTTCTTACCATCTCCAGTCCTTGGGTTCATGCCCTTTGCTGACAGTCCTGACATAAAGGACACATTTTACTACATCAGCCATGTTCCAGCGACCCTGCGTCACTTATGCTGATAAATGTATGAATATCTAATTAAGGAAATTGGCCTTGAGAGACCAAAGCCACACTGCACGATCTGACCTACACCACTGATGTGCCCGCCACAACGGATTATCTCATCTAGAAACAATGATATTTTATGGAGTGGAACATCGTTGCCTGCTACAATGATTACAATTAATTCAGGGCAGCATGTTGTATAAATAATATTTAGTGAATACTTGGTCAGGTTTATTCTTCCTCTGGGTTTTGAGATTGATCAGTGTGGCAGTATCACCTTGACATGTGTTTTCCATACGTCAGAATGTGACAGCTCGACACAATCGTGACGGGCAGGTTTGAAGAGTAGCGGGGAAGTTTGTTGGCAAAATTTATTCTGACATTTTTTGTTTTCATCCATTTTATGAAAAATGAAGCAGTTTCACACAGAAGACTGATCACTGCTGTGAAAGAAAATCACTTTTTTTTTTAGTTCTGCTAAAGTTGATGAAGCATTTGTTTCTTAGAATGTGAGACTGTTTAGTTCGTCTTTCATTTACAGGCTCATATTTTACAAAACCTTTTATTAATCTGGTACAATGTTGGTTGAGTGAAATTATTGTAATTACTCTGTGTGTGTGTGTGTGTGTGTGTGTGTGTGTGTGCAGAGATATATCATGCTATAACTCAATGAATAATTGAGATATCACCATGAAATTACAGGGCATATACAGTATATACAGATAATGCACATCAGATGCAATGACCCATTTGAGTAAAGGTTAAAGGTCAAAGTCACAATTAACTGAAAGGTCAAAATCACATTATTGGTTATAACTCAAGAAAAGAGGGTCACAGAACTTTCAGATTGGTACCAAACGATGGAAAATGAAGATTTCTACAATTCTCATAATTGGTGTTATCACCTATGACCAATAGTTTTTGAGATCTCTAGAGGTCAAAGGTGACATATTGCAAAAGTTGTGTAACACTGTTTGTGTGTGTCAAACATAGACATATCACGCTGTAACTTAATCAACACTGGATATATTATTATAATATTACACACACTGATGCATACATACATATAACGAAATTATCAATATTGCAAAATGTCAAAGGTCAAGGTTGCATTTAGCAGAAAAAAATGACATTATTGGCTCTAATTCAAGAACGGGTTGTCATAGAAATTTGAGATTGGCACAAAATAGGGGTGGGATTAGGTATTCTCTGAATACTTTTTTTGGCCTGGTTTCAGCTCCTGCAGCTTTAAGGCAGAAAACACATGGCTGTCAGTGGAATCATCACTACATCCCACTTAGCTGAATCAGTATGAAGCCAAAGAAATGTACATTCTGGTTCACTGGAATATCTCCCTAAGGCAACGTAACGTAACAGCACCATGGTTAATGAGATCAGTAACACCTTTATTTTGCCTGCTTTACAAGCCAAAAAGTCCATTGTCAGTGAAAAATAATCCGTGTAAAATCGCAAAGATTTTCAGCACTTTCAACACGTATAGTTTATAATATTATGAAAATATTGTGGAAGGCTGTAAAACAAAGTGTGATGTCCAAGCCTTGAAACAAGAAAGTGTCATGTTCTGAAAATACTGACATGATCATAAATAGTATTTTTTAAAAGGGTGTGAAATTATTATATTTTAATTCAACTCAATTTTATTTATAAAGCCCCAAATCACAACAAAGTCATCTCACAGGGCTTTACACAAACACAATCAACTACAGAGGTACATGAAAAGACACAAGCATCCCCTGTCCTCAGACCCTCCCCCTGTCCTTAGACCCTCCCCATGTCCTTAGACCCTCCCCATGTCCTTAGACCCTCCTCTGCAGCAAGAAAAAACTTCCAAACCCAGTGGGAAAAAGAAGGAATCTTGAGGAGAACCACACTGAAGGACAGATCCACTCCCATGGACGGACAGACTGTAGATAGACGTCCTTTTATAAATGAAGGAGGGGGGGGGTGTCCATCCACCAGACAGACATGAACAGGTATGACCTGGTATGTAAGATATAGGTTATAAAAATGACAAATACAGACAAGAGTGAGAAAGAGAGAGTGAGAAAGAGAGAGAGAGAGAGAGAGAGAGAGAGAGACAAAGAGACAGAGAGACAGAGACACAAAGAGAGAGAGAGACACACACACACACACACAGAGACACAGAGAGCGAGAGAGAAAAAGAGAGAGAAAGAGAGAGCGAGAGAGAGAGACACAGAGAGACAGAGAGAAAGATAGAGAGAGAGAGAGAGAGAGAGAGAGACAGAGAGAGAGGGAGAGAGTGACACACAGAGAGAGACAGAGAGAGAGAGAGACACACAGAGAGAGAGAGACAGAGAGAGAGAGAGAGAGTGACACAGAGAGAGAGACAGAGAGAGAGAGACACACACAGAGACAGAGAGAGAGAGAGAGAGAGAGAGAGAGAGAGACACAGAGAGAGAGAGAGAGTGACACACAGAGAGAGACAGAGTGTGTGTGTGAGAGAGAGAGAGGGTTTCAGACCCTTCAGTGTTCTAAGGCAGAATATAAACACAATTATTGAGCCTAATTATCATAGCATCTGTACTTTGTAGAAATGTTCCCTTTTTACCTTTTTGGAGTTTTTACTACCTTATCCGTTACTTGTAATAAGTATTTAAAAAAGTCATTATTACCATGAAATTACCTTAAAATGATCATAGAATTACCACTTTATTAGCAAGCTGTAATGTAAAGTGTTATTTATGTATTTATTTTTGACATTTTCTCAAACATTCCAACTGAAGGACCTCATATGCTGAAAATAAAGTGGAAGAACCTCAGCTACAAATCCCTTTAACAAGTTAGAGGAACACATATTTGAATAGTAAAGAATGCAAATTAAATGCACTGTATAATTTCTGCCACTCGGGGTTCATGTCTTACAGTACAACGAATAATTAAAGACCTTGTAGATGAGGTTGTGAAGAAGCAGGGGATCATGGGAGTTGTTTTTAGCAGCGTTGCAGTTGAAAAGTAGATGCTTATACAGTAGATGAGAAGAGGTTACGAGTTATAATTCTATTCATAATAAAGGAAATATGACAAACTAATGGATAAAATATCAGATTTTACTCATTTTAATATTTATAGTATAATATACAAGTGAATAAATACAAGTTATCCATCTTTATACGACCTCAAAAACCTGACCTCTTCCCAGTGTCCTTGTTCTGACACGCTGTGAACAAGTTTAAACCATGGCCCCATACCAACCAACAACAGGTGAAGGGGTCTGTTATAGGCACTGCTGAAAGCCCCCCCCCCCCCAGGCCAGACGGAGCCAAACGATAATCCATATGATCCCGGTGCCAAAGGATAGACATGACAACTTATAGAGAAGGATGGAAGGAGTCATGGAGGAGATGTAGACGTCAAACTGTGATGAAATGTCCCGTCCTTGTCTTTGTGCTCAGAGGTAATTAAAGTCTGTCAGGCCCGTTTTGTCCCCGTGTGGGTCACTGTAGTTAATTTCAGATGGATGGCAATGAAGAAATCAATCTGCCATTCTGGGGGAAGAAAAATTATAGAGTAGGATATAAGAAGAATAACAGTGACAGGAGCGTCTACAACACAGGTGTCAAAGTCCAGTCCACGAGGGCCGGTGTCCTGCATGTTTTAGATATTTCCCTCTTCCATGTGATTCAATTTAACCCTTTAACTCCTGAGAACTAACAAAATAATTGGTAACATGAGCAAAGTAAAGACACAAATGGCAGGAAATCAAAGAAAAAAAGAAAAATTTTTTTAGAAAAATAAACAAAATGAGCAACAAAAACTAATAAATATTTACAAAATGACAAATAATGTGGAACATTTTGAAAAAAATAATTGCTAAATAAGAAAACTACTATTGAAATTTGGTCCCAGCAATTTTAATTTGGCCTTTAAAAAATGTTGAAATAATAATTTTTTTTTTTTTATACTCTTGCTTTTTGGCATCTTGTCCATGCACAAAACTAAAAGGAAAACGGTTGAATTTTTCTGAATATTTAAACTAAATCATCCATTCAGAATGCATCAGCACTGACATTTAAAGAGTTAATAATCAGCTCCTCATCAGACTGATAATGATGCAATGGCCTCCAGGTGGAATGGAAGAGGGAAACATCTAAAACATGTAGGACACCGGCCCTCGAGGACCACACTTTGACACCCCTGGTTTATACAAAGAGGAGTTTTTTCCTCTGGCAGCAGCTTCAGATCAAAGCAACGAGGACGAAACACACAGAAAGACTGCAGTGGAATATTTACATAGTCATTAAAGAGAGTGGATGTCGACAATGTGATGGAAGGCAGGGGTGGGGGGGTGGGGGGGGTGGGGGGGGTGGGGGGGGGGGTGGGGGCAGTTGTATTTTAAGGAGGCCATAAGTGTGTCAGTAGAAGATCACAGCTGTTGGACTTTTTGATTGCAGATAAAAATCGACAAACGCTGCGATTATCACAAGTCAGTGTTTGTGTTAAAAGCTTCGAGGTTGACGTTGAAATGTGAGCTGCACTAATAACACAAAAGTATTTGCTTCAGACAGGAAATGTGACGTGTAAATATTACAGACTTTAATAAGACGAATGAAAAAAGTAGAGTTTTGTACAAACCTTCTGTTCCTGTGAAAGGATGAATAAATACTGAGAAGACACACACTGTTGTTCAAGTGGACATCCCTAATGAGACTTTGTTTTTATTTATGTATTCATATTTCATTTTAGTTTATTTTTAACTATGTTAACTTATTCTTTTGTAAATATTTTGTATTTTTTTTTTTTGTTAATTCTGTTCCTTATTTTGTTTTATGTTTCTACATTTAATATTGTATTTGATTATTTTTCTTCACTTTTGTGCCATTTGTGTCTTATTTTATTCATGTTACTTGTTGTTTTGTTGGTTTATTAGACATTTTTGGCTGTTATTGTCCATTGTGTTACTGATTTTATTAATTTTTGACTGGAAATGTTAAAGTCTCAGGAGTTCAAAGGTTAATGATGACACTGTAGAGCAGTGTCATCATTAATGTGCTTTAATTAAATGAATCAGAAAACAGATGACTTTAGTGTTAGTTGATGTTTTTAATATATATAATAGTGTGTTATTCCACATATATGCTGGTTTATGTACATATATACAATGCATTAGTAAATATTCCACTAGAAAGAACCTGTAAAGTGAATGGATCATAATCTACAGACAGTGTTTAAAGTAGATCTAACATTAATATTCCTTTGGACTAAAACTTATTCTCTTATTAATTCTAATAATTTCACATTTTGACCTCAGATTTATCTTGGGAACTTGATCCAACCATCATTTAACACTTGAGTTTTCCTTATCACTAACACACATGTGATAAAATGTCATTAGTTTTATTCCAGAAGTATTTTCCATGCAGACCAGTGTTATAGTCTCCAGGTTGAATTCTGTTTTTATCTGTTTAGTCCTAGAAGTAAAGACAACTTAATACATACCCACAGCTATTGACATTTAAAACCAAATCAACCACTGGAGGTGTTGTGAATATGTTGGATGAGACACAGACGTTGCCGTCAGCTGCTTTCACAGGCACTATTTATTTAGTACAAATAGTTTTGAAATAAATTATAAACAGTGTGTTCTGGGGATTATCCCAGGACCAGGACGCTGAACGGGTCAGTATGTGGTAAAGGATGTGAAGCATTTTATTAAAGCTTCTTTTTTTTTCTGCATCTTTCCACATAACATTTTTTCCCTCCTACACAGACTGGGGTAACACACACCACTGAAGTATTTTAACCCACAAAGACTCAATATTACATTTGTTACACAAATATTATTTTTCTTCCTGTTCAAACAATTTTTAACATTTATTTATTCATTAATGTATTTATTTTGCCACTTATGAGGAACTATAAGGAACCAAATATGGTCACTTCACTGACCTTGATTTTCTACATAATATATTAAACCCCCCCCAACCAAAAATGTGATAAAATATCCTAAACATGCAAAACATTTGCATACATGCATATATATATATATATATATATATATATATATATATATATATATATATATATATATATATATATATATATATATATATATATATATATATATAATGATATTAATCTTCAAAAGTTTAAAAAACAACAACTGTTCAGTTTAATTGCGTTAAAATTTTCAATTAGATTAATCATGATGATGGATTCATTTGTGTATTCATTTTGAAAACTCTCTCTCTCTCTCTCTTTCTCTCTGTTTCTCTCTCTCTCTGTCTTTAGATCGATAGATTTTCTTTTGGTATGTTGCATATTTGTGACAGTAGGCATTAAGAGACTAACCCTGAACCCTGAACCCTGAACCCTGAACCCTGAACCCTGAACCCTGAACCCTGAACCCTAAACGCCACCTGCTGCTGATAAAACAAGAGGACGTTCACTCTTAGTGACTGTGGGAAATTATCATTATCATTGGAGGTAAACCTTCCCTGCTGCAGATATAAATGACTCATTATCAGGTCATAAAAACATGATCATTTTAATTTTCAGGTGATTAAATACTCACAACAACACGGCTATGAATATTATCCTGTACTTCTGAAGTTAGATCCTCTTAAAGCCCATAAATATTCCACAGACTTTACAGGCAGCTGCTTCTACATGACAGATTATATTCTTTAACTAAATATTTACTTCATAAATTCTTATTTTATCTCCACATATTGAATTGGATGTTAGTGTTTAGGAGTTAAATCTTTCTAAACCATTTATGTGAATAATGTCCTCTGCTAAACACTAAGACTTACTTGTCCTTTTGGTAATTACATCACTTGTGTTGATTTTCCAGGCTGTCTTATCAGGTGTCGCTTTAGTTCAATGCAGCCAAAAAAAACAAGCTGTACTTGGCTGTGACAAAAAACCCTCATCTGAGCTCCATCTACACTGCAAAAAAAATCTACTTATCAAATTGTTTTTTTTCCCTCATTCTACACTGTCAACCCTAACATTTAAAATAATTACATATTTTAAGTTGTGAATATGCAAAGTTTCAGAAATAGTACTACTAACTCAAATGTATTAAGTTAAGGCAGTGCTTCTCATGGCCCACTGTCCTGCATGTTTTACATATCTCCCTTTTCTTTTTAAATAAAAACCAATGTAAAATTAAATAATAAAAAATAAAAATTAAAAAATATTTAAATGAAAACAAATTAAAAAATAAAACAATTAAAAAAAAGTTATAAAAAATGTCAATTAAAAATAATTTTGAATAAAAAAAATACATAAATAAAAAAATAATAATAAAAATATTTTTTAAAAAGTCTCCCTTTTGTAATAAAAAATTTAAAACATTTAAATTACTAAAAATAAAACAATATTTTAAAGAAGTTTTAAATATATAAAAAAACAAGAATAAGTGTAATTTTAAAAATAAATGAAAACAAAAAAAACCAATATATATAATTTATTTTTTATTTTTTTCTTTACTTAATTCAAGCAAAAAAAAAATCTGCCACTGGAACCAGAGAAAATTGCCTTGGTAAAGTTTCTTGAAATAAGATCCATTGTCAAAAAATTTATTATTATATCTCTTCCATTGGCAGATTATTTTATTTATTTATGTATTGATTTTTGCTTAATTCAATTAAAATATCTTGCACTATTTTTTTCCCATGTATTTTTAGAAGGGCATTTTTCCAATATATCATCTTTATGGATTCACATCTTCTGTGAACTTGAACATTTATTGGATTCCTTTTACTGTCCTCTTGTTATTTCTGGTTGTTATTCTGGAACTCCACATTTACAGTTGTATCCATTTCTTTGGTTTTGATGGATAAACATGTGTTGCATTTGGTTGAAGGTTAATGTGATTTCCATACGGTTCAGGTCTAACTCTGCACTGTTAGTGAGGGAGCCTCCATCAAAAACCTTTATTCCTGCAATAAAACAGCCTGGATTTGTGGCAGAGCGTTAAACATCCATCTAGGAAGAGCGTCCTAAGAGCCTGTTTCCCCAGAGAGCACGAGAGGCCATTTACAACAACCAATCATACAGTAGAGGGAAGACACTGGCGTCCCCTTCACCAGTAATGAGATAATGCACAAAAGCAACAGCACATTCATTTCCACATGTTCATGTTGTCAACTACAGCCATGATTTATGAGCAGAGCAACGACACCGATGCAAGATTATGATAAATAATGAGAGGATGATGCATGAAAAACTGCCTACAGTACACTGCAAAAAAAGTTCTCATTTCTAGTGAAAATATCTCATCAGACAGAATTATCTACAATAAAGAGCAGAGATGGGAAGTAATTAAGTAAAAGTATTTTATTACTCTACTTAAGTATATTTTTTAGGTATCTGTGGAGTATTTTCAGGCAACTTTTTACCGTCACTCCCATCATTTTTGCATAAATATCTGTTCTTTATATTCGTTACGCTCTCAGAATAGACTCATTAATTTCACTGCAGAGGGAAAATCAGTAAAGGAGAGAAATTTTGACTTTCTATATCATAATTTTGACTATTTAAGTGGGAATTTAGATTTTTTAAGTTGTAATTTTGACTTTTTATCCCACAATTTGACTTTTGACGGAATCGACTTGTTACTATTTAAAACTAAACAGTAGGACAGTGACAGTAGGAAAAAATAATAATGATTTTGACTTTTTATCTCAAAGTACAGATATTTCCATAAATGTAAAGAGTATAAAGTACAGATATTTCTATAAATGTAAAGAGTATAAAGTACAGATATTTCTATAAATGTAGAGTATAAAGTACATATATTTATATAAATGTAAAGAGTATAAAGTACAAATATTTATATAAATGTAAAGAGTATAAAGTACAAATATTTATATAAATGTAAAGAGTATAAAGTACATATATTTATATAAATGTAAAGAGTATAAAGTACAAATATTTATATAAATGTAAAGAGTATAAAGTACATATATTTATATAAATGTAAAGAGTATAAAGTACAAATATTTATATAAATGTAAAGAGTATAAAGTACATATATTTATATAAATGTAAAGAGTATAAAGTACAGATATTTATATAAATGTAAAGAGTATAAAGTACATATATTTATATAAATGTAAAGAGTATAAAGTACAAATATTTATATAAATGTAAAGAGTATAAAGTACATATATTTATATAAATGTAAAGAGTATAAAGTACAAATATTTATATAAATGTAAAGAGTATAAAGTACATATATTTATATAAAAATGTACGGAATAAAAGTAAAAAGTTGCCAGTAAAATAAATACTCAAGTAAAGTACAGATACCTAAAGACTGTACTTAAGTACAGTAGAGGAAGTACTTGTATTCAGTTACTTCCACATCTGTGCACATTTGTACGTTTGAGGCATAAACAAATCCCTGTCGCTCCTGGTGAGGTTGATAAACAGTCTTTTCTGTGTTAAGTGCTTGGATGCTAATGTGCTTCCAGCTCATATGAACAGAAGCACTGAGTGACTGTGTCCACCCACCTGCAGGTGAGCTTTTAATGAGCAACGTCTTTCTCATTCCAGCCTGAGCTCAACACTCATGAGTCAAGTATGACCTGTAAAATCTCAAGGTTGGAGATAAAAAGGTGTGCAGCTGCAGAACAGATGAAACAAAGGTGTTTAATAATGGACACGCTTTTGTTAGAGAACATTTGTCTTGGGATTTTTGTTCTTCATGATTAATTGCACCTCAGTCACGCAGAGGTACTTACATGACGGGCTGAGTATAAGACAAAACAAAAGACTGCAGAGTACGACTGTGTTATCATTTGTAATTTCAGCTGGGTACGTGCTTTTCCTTTGGTGATTATTGATATGTGTTTGGAAGGAGATGACTTATTAATCTGCTCTCAAAGGTCCCATTATGATAAAAGAAAAGGGAAAAAAAAAGAAGAAGCAAAGATAGAACACAGTATGAGTAAAGGTGATGTAATTCTGCAGTGGATTTATAATGAATCTTTATCCAAGGGTTTCATCTGTGATGTGACTAACAGTTTATGTGAGTACTTTAATGTCCTGCTTAAAAGGTAGGAAAAAAAGACCATTTCAGTTCAGAAAGGCCAGTGGAAAATGACAGATGTGTGATTGATTTTTAGCAAAATAAAACCCTTCAAATTAATGAATAAATGAAGGAATTGATATGTAACCAGAAGCTGCATTTCCATTTCCCTTGGAAATGCGCAAAATGTAAATATCACTAGAAAAAACTGGTAATGGAAACACCTGAATAAAAAAACAAAACAAAACACTCAAATATCGCTAAAAAAATGCCACGCTTTCATGAGGTGGTTTTTCAGATCTTTTGATATTGTAATATATTGCAAAAGCGCACTTTCCGCAATTATATGTCACAGTATGTGACGAACATGGTCATGTGATCACTTCAGTCGCTGTAACCATAACAACCATTGGCTGCTGGGATGCAAGAACTGTCATCATTCTTTATCTGAATTGTGACTTCTTTCCAAACTTTTCTGTCCATATACACAAAACTGAGTAACTGTGACTCCATCAAATATATTATCTACACACTAACTCACTTTTACAGGCTTTATTTTAGATACTTTTGAAACTTTTTAGATTTTTCCTATTTATTGCATTCCTGATAAAAAATAAGCCATTTTACTTTTGTTCTTTATTACAATTGAGAAATTTTCCTCTTTTTTTTTTTCCCCTTTTACTTAAGTAAAGGAGGTGAATCAGTACTTCTACTTTTACCAGAGTATTTTTTCACACAATAGCTGTACTTCTACTTAAGTACAGAATGTGAGTACTTTGACCACCTCTGCTTTTAACACATATTTCATACAAAATCGGTACATTTGTATGATTTTTTAAAGGGTTTTAGGGGGTAGTATTGGGGGCCTTGGAATGAATCAGGCCTTTTATGTGTAAAACTCGACTCTATTTACGAAAAATGCACCGTATGAAACCACTTCTGAAACAAATTAAGTAGAGGTACCACTGTATAAGACAATACAAAGAAAATCTATTCATCGTCACTAATCAGAGTTAACACAGATGAAGTGGGGGACAGATTATTCCAAGGAGACGATGGTCAATATTTCATTGAACAGTAATTAACAGAAGTCTGGCAGCACAGAAGGTAACAACAGTCCTTAGTGTCTTTGTTATAATTGTGAATATCATTTATTCAGTTCTATCCCCTCTCCAGTTCCTACTTCTTCCTGACTTCTCATTTATTAATTTTCTTTCCAGACACATTTCTCTTTTTACTTTTGTTTATACACATCAATAATCACTTGAGTGATTATTGATGTGTATAAACATCAATAATCACTAAATCAATAATCAATAAATTGATTATTATCAATAATAATTGATTATTATCGATTATTATTGAGTCTCGGTTACATTCAATCAAAAGTTAATCACATCAAAATAGGCATGAAAAATCATTCTAACATCATGAGCGACAGTCTGTTAGTCATAATCTTGCTAAAAAGCTGTATTTTACAAACTGCTTCTTGTATAATAACCATTTACGTCATTATGATTGTATAACAACCAAATGGCATTACACCATCCCACCATCTACACACATAATAGGAACACTTACAACAAAGAATAATACAGATATACAATACACTCCATTAAGAATGTATAGGGCACTCAGAAATACTCCAAAATACAAAGTTTCAACCAACTTACATGGGAAAAATCTCATTCTTACCAAGTGTGGTTTTCCTCATTTTTAAGCATGTTGTTAAGGATATGTAGTGGATTGGACCCAAATGCAGACGCCAACCGCTTCAACACAGGCTCTTTATTGTGAGCTCCAAAAAACATAAAGTCCAGATAACAAAAGATGACCATAAGTGTCATTCCAACTAACTCTCTCTCACACACACACACACACACACAAAGTCTGAAGTCTCAAACGGGTACAACGATCCGGTGGTCTGTCAGGAAGGAGAACATGAGTACAGAAGAACTCAAACATGTGGGGTGAACTGACAAAGGAGACAGAAAAGGAAAGTACTTAAATAGGGAGAAGTGATGAGGACCAGGTGAAATAATTAAGGTGAGAGGTGACAGGGAGCAGACTGGAAAGAAAACGAAGGGAAAAAGATTCCGGAAGAGATCCTGGATTATGGATCATTTTGAAATTTTACATTGTGGTAAATGGAGAATACATTTCAAAGTGATCCAGAATCCACGATCTCTTCCAGATCACCACCAAAATGGAATAATTTGTTCCTTGTGACATTACCAACACATGCTGAAAATTTTATCAAAATACATTCCGAACTTTTTGCGTTATCCTTTGGAAAGTCAGACAAACAAACAGACTAAAATTTAATACCTCGTTGGCGGCGGAAATAAGAAAAAGCACAATAATGTATGATGGTAAATGTCTTATTGTCCTGGCCTTGGTCTTATTTCACTTGGAAAGGTGTATAATATGGGTATAATCTAATCTAATCTAATCTAATCTAATCTAATCTAATCTAATCTAATCTAATCTAATCTAATCTAATATAATATAATATAATATAATAATGAATAATTTATATAGGGCTTTTTTGGCCACTCAAAGCACTTCACATTATTCATTCACTCTCACATGCTCCCTCTATGGGCAGTAATCTTAAGAATAAAAAATGTGACCTGTGATTGCTGTCTCACTTCTGTAATGCGTTCGGAAATCACCAAAAATAGCCACTTGTCTGATGAAGGCTTAAGGTGCTGCTCGACAAGATAACTCGTCACAATAATAACTGGCACCTTGTATAATTAACTGACAGAACCCATTGAGCTGACGATGACACAAATGTCAAATTAATTAGCACAGTGTTATTTGTTAATGATCATCAATCAGCCACTATCATGTCTCTCTCTCTCTCTTTTTTTTTTTTTTTTTTTTTTTTTAACACAATGTCATTTGAGCGTGTGAAAAGTCGCTCGTGACCTTTTACATTTTGGCGTCAGTCAGTCATCATTATCCGACAGTTCAGCTTCGTGCCAGAACAAGGCGTCCATTCGTCCATACTGATCAGAGGACAGAGCTTCGTCTTCATTTGTCAGGGGAGACGTGGTCTTTGTGTAAAACATGTTGCTCGATTAGACATTAACAAACATCAGAGCTGGGTTTTTACAAGGGCACGTGAAGATTAAGTGTACCACCCCAAAGGGCATCAGTAGTTTTAACCCATTAAAGGGATTATCTGGAGTAAAAATATGTTTAGCTTATTTTTTACATGATTAGGAGTACATACATATAGAGGATTCCCACTTATCATCATGTCATAGAGTGCCTCCATTTTGATGATGCTAATGCTAACTACTGAACCTCCAGTAACATTGGTCTCCTCTATTTTTATGGTGCTAATGCTAACTACTGAAGCTCCAGTAACATTAGCCTCTTCTATTTTAACGGTGCTAATGCTA
>CM035805.1:37443678-37468678 GCA_020466265.1 Siphamia tubifer
CCTTTTTGAGGTTTATCTATGACTGTGTACGGATCAATATTACCTTTTTTGACGTTGAGAGATAATACAATATTAAAATGTTGAATGAAGGACGAGTTAGACTGAATTTTCAAGCCACAAATTAGGGAAGAGTAATCGAAATATTGTTCAATTTGAAGGGCGCCTTTTTTTTTTTAGTAGGGTCAACTGTGTCACATTATATATATATATATATATATATATATATATATAATACATTAAATATTGTGGTGCTGAAACATTGTGCACTGGTTCATTATACTTATTCTGAGGGTGTATGTTTGACCATTAAATCACTCTTGTAATATCTGCCAAAATAATCTTGTTTTTCCCCAACAGACTTTAATCCAAACATCCAGCAGTGAGATCTAAAATGTACAATACCTGTTAATCGATTAATCCAATTGTAAAATACAGTTCATCATCTTTTCATGGTCATCAGATATGACTCATTTGGACATTGAGAGTCTCTGTATTTACTGTGGAAACATTATCTTCTACAACATTGACTCACCAGTGAAAACCCAGTGTTGGCTCAATGACAGTGAACAGAGACACTTGGTATGATATATTTGACTAAAAAGTCAGGGTTTTTTATTTAAATCCCTCAAATATATGAACATTTATATGATGAGTAAATGAAATATTAGAAAATAGCTTGTTTTCTCTGCAAAAATGTAAAATACAGAGAATTATTTCACAATAAATGATGAAAAATTACTTAAGAAATGTTAAAA
The DNA here is from genome assembly GCA_020466265.1 of Siphamia tubifer. NCBI lineage: Eukaryota > Metazoa > Chordata > Actinopteri > Kurtiformes > Apogonidae > Siphamia > Siphamia tubifer. Next base: position 37,444,434 of record CM035805.1, read on the forward strand.
ATAGAGGGAAAAAAATCATTTGGGGACTACAATTATAAAGTAGCACTGGGTCATTATGGGCTAAAGCAGGGGTGTCCAGTCCTGGTCCTTCAGGTTTTGGATGCATCCCTCATCACACATATCCTAATACTATAGCTATAGGTGCTTTCCCACGGAGTACTTCGAAGAACTTAGTACTACGAACTATATAGTTCTTAGGGAACCTTTGGGTTTGCATTCTGACAGGGCAGTAGGAACCATGGGAGGAGTTAATGTGACACCAACGTCTGCCACAGTGATGTATTTTTTAAAGTAAGAATTACAGGTTCAATTCACTTTGTGTCAGTGACATGATGGACCGTCCTGCCAGAGGTTGAGGTGAGGCACATGTAATGGTCTCTGGAAGAAAAGCCTTGTTCTTGTTCTTCTGAAGCCACCTCCAGAGATACTCTATCTTTCCATCACACACCCAGGGGTTAGCGGTCAGGTCCAGCCCCTCCTCTTCCAGAGCTACTACCTGATCCAGCAAACCTGGGGGGATGTTCTTCAGCTGGTTGTCATCCAGACTCAGGTGCTTGAGTTGTGTTAGGTCCTGGAAAAGGTTTTGAGGAAGTTTTTGAAGCTTATTACGAGAAAGGAACAGGTTGCTGAGGTTGCGGGTGTTCTGGAAGATCGACGCGTCCAAGGTGTTCAGCTTGTTGTCCTGCAGGTTCAGCCTCTCGAGTTTGGTCAGGGTGTCCAAAGACTTGGTAGGGATCTTCTCCAGACGGTTGTGAGCAAGGTCCAGATTCTCCAGGTGTGGCATTTTCTGAAACAAACCTGCCGGGACTTTTGTTAAAAGGTTTCCAGATATGTCCAACCAGGTCAGGTTGCTGTTTTCTGAAATCCAGTCAGCTTCAGCTTTTTCTAACAGGTTGTTCTTTAGTACCAAACTGTCGAGCGACGACGCGTGGCTGAAAACGTCTGCAGGGAGGACACTCAGTTTATTGTCTGTGAGATCCAAGGTACTGAGGTGAGAGACGCCCCTGACAAGGTGAGAGGAGAGGTTCTGGAGGTGGTTGCTGAACAGGTGGAGCCCCTGCAGCAGAGGAGTATTGTTTAAATGGCGCTCAGTGATGGCGGTGATGTTGGTGAACTGGATCGTCAAGAGCGTGGTGTTCCTCGCAAGACCCTCAGATGGGTACTCTGTCATCGGGACCTCATTGCAGACCACCTCAGATCTTCTGGAGTAGCATTTGCAAAGTGCCGGACATGTCAAAGTGCCACGGCAAAAATATGCCAAGAAAAGGATGGTGAAGGTAAAGCAGGCGTTCATTACTATAAGACAAGATGTAAAAGACACACAAGGTTAAATATGAGGAGAAAGAGGTGCACTGTAAAAAAATTTATGTTTTTTTTTCCTCATTTCTAGTCAAACTCATGAGATAAAAAGCCAAAATTATGAGAAAAAGTGTAAATTAAGATAAAAAAAAAATCATAATTATGAGATGAAAACCCCAAACTATGAGATAACCAGCCCATATTATAAAATAAAAGCCTGAATTATGAAATAAAAAGTCAAAATCATGACATAAAAAGCTAAAATTATGAGATAAAAAGCCAAAATTTTAAGATAAAAAGTAAAAAATGTTGAGATAAAAAGTCTAAATTTGCAGTCACTAAGCACATTAATTAATCCATATATAAGTCACACTGGTGTTTGTAGAACTAGTTAATATAGAGTAACAATAACTGCCTCATGTCCAATAATCTACCTGGGGCTGAACAACAACACAACTTTAAGGTCATTTTTCTCAGTTTGGTGTCTGTGCAGTTACTGACCTTTTACTTTGTAGGACAGAATACATCAATAAACATTAACAAGTAGGTAACAAATGGTTGATACATAATGAACAAACTATTTACACACAGTTAACAAATGGTTAAGACATAATAGATTGTGTGTAGGTATTATAAAGTGTGCACAAGATGTTACTGAACTTACTGTTTTTGGGCAGCTTTGTCTATCAGCCGGACGTAATTTGCAAATGAGCGCTGCTGAATGGGATGTACAGTCATTTGGGGAACACTCCACACAACCCCCCCCCCCCACAATCTAATCATTACTTATTGAGCAAATAAGCACCCGTCACTACGTAGTCATTCGTCAAGGACAAGCTGTTGCAACAGACTGTTTGACTTTAACCTGCAGGAAAGTACAAGATTCGTCAACTTTCTACATGTATTTTTTTTCTGTCCTGAAAGCAGAATTTTACCCAGAAAATGTCATAAAGTCTGAGCTTCAACATCCGCATGTCAACTTCATGAATTTTGAAACAGTTGCTTATATTTGCATATTAAGTTTCACTTCTGAGAATGTTTCAGACGTGGGAAATGAGGAGGAGATGGAGGAGTGCACGGTGAAAGTGCACGGTCATCAAGTTCAAAATAATCTGTTTGATTTACAGTATTCCCAGAGAATTAAAGTCATCATGAGGAAAATGAAATACTGCATTTCAGAGTGTTTGCTCAGCAGAACCTACACATTATGCATTTATTCAGAAACAATTTGAAACTTTGTGGTTTGAGAGAGTAATAAACCAGATTATTCAGTTTGAAATAACTTAAAATGACCATTTGCAAAGCATTTTAATGTGACTTTTTTAATATATTAATACCAAATGCCCTTAGACTACTTTTTATTTATTATATTTAAGAATAATATATACTGTGGGTGTTTCTACTGTATGAAAGTGGTCCTAAACACAGGATATGGGGGTTAAAAATTTAAATGTAGAGTAATGTTTTGAAGCACTTTGGGTAATACGAGACCCAGAACAATGTGGACCCCAATGCAAGACTCACAGACAAAAATACAATTTTAACAGCTTTATTGGGAAACCGATTAGTTAAGCGGGCAGCTGCAAAGGAGACAAACTGTCAGAGCAGCAACTAGGGGACAAGTCGAAATCAGAACCAGAACACAAGCCAACACACTCAGAGGAAATCCTAAAAAACATTACCGGAGAACGAGTGAAGGTCAGACCAGGTGTCCAGAATCCACATAAGTGCTGATGGGAAGTAAGCAGGGTCTAGGTCAGGGGTGGAATCCAGGTCCGGTAACAGGTGACAGGTATCAGGCAAACAAGGGACAGACAACAGACAAAACCCAGAGAATAGAAACAAGGCCAGAACAAGAAAAAACAAGACAAAAGGTAGGCCGCTTATTTGATGCATGGGTAACAAACAAATTCACGATTAGACAAAGAAACAGGAGGAGCTTAAATGGGGAACTAAACAGGTGAGACACATTGGGATCAATTAATGGGTGGAGACACACACCGTGGCCAGGAGGAAAGTAGGTCAAAGGTGAACACAAACCCACACGTCAAAATAAAAGCCCAGACAAAGCCCAATAATCCCATTAATGTTGTTGGAATAGCTCAGAGCAAGAGCATAATTTATTAACAGTTATGGGAGGTTGTCATTAGGTACATCTTAGGGGAAAATATGTCTAAATTTCTCTTTAATTATTGGGTCTAAAAAGCTGGAAAAATACCAGGTACTAAAACAAACCCAGTTTCATCAAAGCAACTATATATATATATATATATATATATATATATATATATATATATATATATATATATATATATATATATATAATGAGATTAATTCCAACAATGTTATACTTTATTTTGCATATGTGGTGTCTGCAGGATTATAAATTCTTCATAAAGCTATTATAAAGTCTGGCTTTCATGTTGGTATCTCCAGCTGGTTGAAGGTTAAAGTGAGGATGGCAGTAAAAGGTTTCCTCTCTAAGAAATTTCGAAGTCATTCACTGTTCTTCAGACCAACAGGATATGATCTGACCTTTATCATATGTTAAATTCTTGGTGCTAATGAACCCTCTAAGGAGCCACAGGTCCCCCCGGTGTAAATGTTGACCACTCCACACGTTCATTTTCTCCTCTGTCAGTTAAATGCATTAATGGGCAACTCTGACAGAACAGCAGGGAGACGCTAAATATCCATTCAGACTAAGGTCAGGTGTAAAAAAAAAAACAAACACTAAAAAACAATCTGCATCTGTTTTAGAAACTGCTGAGTAAAAAAAAAAACAGCTTTTATCCCAGAAAGCACTGAATGAAAATATGAACTGCACCCTCCAAACAGTGACAATAAGACCCCGTCTGCACGGAGACAAGTTCATGTGAAACTGACGTACTATCTTAACGAATTGGCCTTTCGTCAAAACGGTACCAGTATCATGGATACACCAAAACGAACTCTTTAGAAAACTGGTCCCAGAGTGGGAAGATCTGGACACGGTGCCATTTCCGTATCCATACTGACGAGTGTCCCTGTGTGTTCACACCCACGTCATGACCACATGACCCGAACAACCCGCAGCTTTGGACCCGTAGCATTGATTCTCTTCACAAGACGGCGACAATGGTGAACAACAGAGTATCAGTGGTGAATGGGTTAATGTTAGGGTGTTAGCAGTGTTATCATTGTTGTTGTTTATGTCGCACCGGTAGAAAAAGGGATGTGGGCGCATGTGGGCTAGTTCTTCTATTGTTCTCTTGTATCCGGTTCAACATGCTTACAGCGCTCATACTGGTGTGTCATGATGTGAATTACATTGTTTTCAGCAAATGATTTATGTCCATGCTGACACAGATTTTTTACTGAAACATTTCCATTTTTACGTAATAGCTTTTTGACACAGTTTCAAAACTAAATCCGTATTGAACTCGTGCAGACGTAGCCTATAACAAACACAATGGTATGAAAATGACCTGCATGTCTGGTTCATTTTAATGGTTTAATCTTTATTGTTCACATTAAAGACACATTTACCCACTGAGACCAATAAATTCCAACTAAAACCTACTTTTTCTTTTACTTTTAAAGCATATTTCATACAAAATTGTTGTTACAAAACAATTTTTAAAGGGTTTAGGGGGTAGTATTTGGGGCCTTGGAACGAATCAGGCCTTTTACATGTAAAATGCAACTATAGTTACGAAAAATTCATGGTTTGAAAACACTTCTGGAAGGAATTAATTTCATAAGTAGAGGTTCCACTGTATTGGAAACTCAAGACAGACAGTCATGACATTATGTTCTTTACTAGTGTATGTAAACTTTTGACCACAACTGTATTTCCTATATTTCCAAAGAAAAGTGAATGAGATCTAAATATTCATGTTCATTTCAGCTCCTGCGTAAACAGTATTTGCTAAAAACGGCTCAAGCTCAACACTACCTATGGGGTCGTTTTTTTCCTCTGCAGTCTGAATGTAGCTTAAAATAACTACAGGTTCAACCAGTGCCCTGATGACTGTAATTATAAAGGTAATGTGGCTTATACAGTAATTTAAGATGCGAAGTGACCTTCCATTGTTCCACAGCTAATGTGTGGAAATTATCTTTTTTTTTTTTTTTTTAACTGTATCGCCTTATAATGTTTCATTTGATGCAGCAACTTCCTTAAATTAAGGCAATTTCCTGTTGTGGATTGTGTTTGATAAAGTAACCATAACCTTTTTAATTACAAAAGATGGAGTGATTAAAATCATTTGTAGCTCAGAGATAAACATAATTACGACGGAGAAACAAAACAATAGCTTTTATTAGATAATCACTAGGTGATCCGGTTTCATATAAATGAACAAAAGTTATAGCAGTTTTATTATTCACTGATGCATAAAGGGATCAGAAAACGGTGGAATGTGTTGAGCTACAGCTGAGGGATCTGCGTGTGGTCGACTGCCTCCTGGGGTCGCAGCAGGAACATACAGTAGGTTTCATGATAATTTAAACAGGACATACAGTCTCACAGCTAATAGAGAATAGATTAAACCTGCAGTGTGAGATAGGACTTTAGCAGATGGGCAACATGATGAAGCATTACATTATGTATAATGAGTGCCAGTTGGCTTAAGGCTGTTCTGAAAGATTTATTCCAGTCAAGCCCACTCACTGCACATGCACTCGCAAGATAGAGACAGACCTATTCTGGTATAGTTCAAATGTCTCTTAAAATATACTGTAGTGAAATGTAACACCTTGGATCTGCACAGTATTCCTGTAATTTTCTTATAAACTGCATCGTGCAATGACTTTATACAGCTCTTACTGTACTGTTTTGCTAATGTTTAGCTTGTAATAGTCTGAGAAAACATTACTGTATATGTATGCAAAAGTCAAGAGATCTATAGAAGCAAATCTGTTTTGTTAGATTTTGAATTTTAAAAGCCTTTTTTATTGCACTGCAATTAAAGGGATAGTTCAGTATTTTTCATTTGTATGGAATCGGCATCTTTACTCTGGTGCACCCACAGTGACTTACCCCCGACAGTGTCCTGCCGGGACTACTTTCACTTTGACCAAAACCGGACCAGAACTGGAGTCACAGGACACTTTTGGGGGTAAGTCACTGTGGGTGCACCAGAGTAAAGACACTGATGACAAACAGATTCATGTGCAAAATACTGAACTATCCTTTTAACGCAACACGGTAGGGGTGTGTGTGTGTGTGTGTGGGGGGGGGGGGGGCAGGAAGAAAAATACACAGATAAATTATATAGACATAAAGAAAAAAACTATCATGAAAATCAGGGAAACAGAATTTATTTGAGTTTGTCATGAATGGCAAGAGAGGAAAGTACATAGTTTGAGTTCACATTATTGTGTAACAGGTTATTTTATGCTTCGAATGAAAAACCAAGTAAAATCATCCATTCAAACTGCTTTCATACGTCTACAGGAGAAAAAAAGAAGCATATATTTGGCATAATGTGCTGCAATTATATTTTGTATCCATAAAAATAAAACATACTATGAGCTACACATTCTGTGATATAAAACACAGACAGACAGACAGACATCTTATTCCCATATACAAATATACACACACACCCCAAACACTTCACAAACAAAAACCCATGTCAATAACTGCATGTGATGGAAGAAAATGTCCATGTGTTTTTGTCGAGACGCTAAATACAAAATGAGCGTTTGCTGGACTTTCTCTTGGGATGAACTCTTCACTGCATCATAAAGACTGTGCTCTTCTTCCTCTTGTTTAAATGACGAAAATAGTCTCAGTTCTCATGACAACAGCCGGTTTCTGCGAATGTTTCTGAATATCCATGATTAGTGTCATTTTTTCCTTCTTCTTTTTATTTATTTATTTACTTATTTTTCTTAAATTGTGCTTCAGTCTTCTTTCCCTGAACAAATAACACATGTAGGCACTTTATTTGTCCAGACCACGGTCATTAATTCACAAAGATGGAAAAACACATCTTTGATCGGCCAGGGTTAACTGTGGAGAGAGAGAGAGAGAGAGAGAGAGAGAGAAAATGTGAAAACCTGAGATGCTAGCAACAGAATGGCAGGACTTCAAAGGTACACCCACACAAAATCCACACTTATTAAACAAGGAAGGAAGCTACCACACAATACATAAGTGAAATAAGCAAAATAAAAAGGAGGCAGACACTGGAATAATCTGCGTCTGTGCATTGGCATGAATAAAATATGTTCAGTCTTAACCCTCTATGGGACTATGGCATTTAGAATAATAATAAAAAAAACAGCTTTAAAAAAAATAACACAATCCTCTAACACACAGGTGACAAACATGTGGCCCGGGGGCCAAAAGTGGCCCGCGACAGGGTCTAATCTGGCCCCTAGGATGAATTTGTGAAATGCATAAATTGCACTAAAAATATTAACAAACAAATCATTTTAGTGGATTAGACAAATAAAATACTATCATAACGTATAAATAATATAAAAGCACATTTTTCTCCTTGTTGTGGTGTAAAATATTTTATGTTGTGATCATTTGTCATCACAAATGAAAAAAAAATTAAGAAAATAGAATCATTTAATAGATTATGATGCTCTGGAACCATTGACGGGCTGCATTTGGCCCCCGAGCCACATGTTTGACACCCCTGCCCTCAATAAATAAAGTAATTTCTAAATGAAGGTCAAAGGTTAATTTTGTAAAAATTTACTTTAGGGCTTAATAGACTCAAAATCAAAGAAATCATTATTTCTTTAATAAGTTCCATCGAGGGTTGAACTCAGATCTGCACCGTAAATCACTCCACATGCGTGGAACTGCACACAGAAACCGTGACTCATGCAGAGGTACAGTTACCCTCCGTCACTTCCTCAGAAGAACATATCATCATCATCATCATCATCATTATCGACACCATCCAACGACCAACTCCAGTCTTTCAGGCCAAACTCAAGCAATCTGAAACAGTAAGTTATGAGGGAATCAGAAGCTTTTGTTGCTTCATGAATGTGTCCAGACTAGAGCTGCACGATGTTAGAAAAAAATTATTTGTTTTAACCCTGCGATATATATATATGTTGCGATATGAAAAAAAAAATCCTCAGGAATAAATAACAGCTGTGTGGTGACGACGCAAACGGTCAAAAGGATTAACAGTCGACACTGAACATACGCTACAGTGCTACCCTTCTTGTAGCCAAAGTAATCTATAAAATTAATAATTGAAAATAAATATAAGTAAAAAATTTTATTATTATTTATTATTTATTTATTTTAATAAATATAATAAAACATTAATGAATAAATAAATAAATAACATAACTGAATATAAATAAAAAAATAAAATCTAATAAAATAAATAAATAATTTAAAAAATTTTTAAAAATAAAATTTAAACCGTAATAAATAAATAAATAAATAAATAACTAAGAAATACATACAAAATAAATGTATATAAATAAATTAAAAATATATAATACAAATGTAAAATATTTTTTAATAAAAATAAATAAAACAGGACAAATAAATAAATAAAATACAAATAAATTAATATAAATAATAATAAAATTCAGAAAGAAATGAATGAAAATTAAAATGCCTGAAAATAAATAAATAAAAAAGCAAATAAATAAAAAAGTAAAATAAAAAAATAAAAAAATATTTTAAAAATAAAACAAACAAATAAATAATCAAATAAATAAAATAAATGAATAAATACAAATGAATGAATATTAAATAACTACATAAAAAATAAATAAATGAACAAACAAATAAATAAATAAAAAAGCAAATAAATAAAAAAATGTATATAAATAAATACAAATAATTGCAGGACCTGTGATGCACACACGTACATTTCCATGTCGTGTTGTGCAACTCTAGTCCCGGCATTTCCTGCCTCCACCACCAGGGGGCGGTGGTGGCAGTAGCGGTGGCGTACAGGTTGTTAGTGTGTTTCACTGCAGCTCAGAGGGTTAAGCCAGCGCACAGGTGGACACACACACACACACACACACACACACACACACACACACACACACACACACACACACACACACAGCTCTACTACTTACAGTCTCCCAGCATGAGAGACGTTAGAAAAGTGAGGTCAGAGGTGAAGAGGTCAGGGGTCAGTGGAGGATGATACGGAGCATAGGGCCAGTGCTGGGGGGGGGGTGAGAGCCACTTAGGTTATACAGCCCACAGAGCAAACCTCAACTACTGCATGTCTTAGTCAATCAGAGCCAACAGTTAGTGGCCACCATCATGGTTTTGTGCCATTTTCTACTTAATTAGGTAACTACTGATGCTGCATGGGGGGGAGGGGGGGCTTGATGGAGTGGCAGTGGCATTTAGCATCAAGCACATAATTACAGAAGCTTAAACAAGGCATCCTGTGTCTGCTGCAGACTTAAGCCGCTGTTAACTGGACAGGACTGTTACATTAATGAAGCCCATTCTGCTCATTTTAACTATATTTGAGAAAATCTACAAAAAAAACCAACACCTTTTTCTGACCCAAATTGCAGCTCACAACCAATTTTCACATCTTTTCATACAAGTTCCTTAAAGGTGTAGTTGACATAAATCATGCAGATATTTGAGCTCTTTAAGTGTATCGGCATCGGCTGATTCTTTGTGGATTTTTTTTTTTGCAAAAATCAAAAGTGTCTTGGTGCTTTTAAACAACCTGTATAACATAAACTAAATATTTTAAACAATTAAAAGTTACAAACAAATAACATATTGTGCACAATGCATATTTTTTTCCAAAATGAAAATAACTCTTATAAAATATTGAAAGTGTCATGAGCACAATGTTACTTGTTTGCAATAGTTTTAAATATAATTAAGTATTTTATGTTATACAGGTTGTTTAAATGTTACAAGTTCTACCTCAACTTGTTTTTTTATTTTATTAGTTACTGTTAAATGTTTATTTTTAACTTGAGACATGGAATATTTATCATTTTTAAATCATTTTTAACACCCATATCAGCCCCAAATATCGGCAGCTCATATCAGCCATTGGCCAAAAGAAATCGGTATCGGCATCGGCCAAAAAAACCCTTATCGGTCAATCCGTAGTATACATGTACATAAACCAGCATATATGTGGAATAACACACCATCATATATATTAAAAACATGAACTAACCAGCACTAAAGTCATTTGTTTCATGATTCATCTTATTAAAATATATAAGATTTAACCTACTTTATAAATAAACTTGTCGACCAGTGTTACATTTGTGCAACTTGTGGGTCAATGGAAAAGTGACCAGTGATAATTGCAGCCCTAAAATGTTTAAATAGAGCGAACCATTACAATGACAACAATCATCTAAAGACGTTCGTCCTCCCGTCTGCCTCACCTGGGCTTCCCTGACGGCTGCTGCTGTCGGCTGGACTGGATCTTTATGGCTCCGCGGTGGGACATGCGGGGGGAGTTCTTGGGTGAACCTCGTGGGGAGAGTCCAGGAGAGGAGTGAGGCGGTGGTTCAGGAGTGGACTGGGGGTGGACTGCAGAAGGAGGGCTCATAGACGGGTGTTTCCTGGGGATACGTTTGAGGAGGTGACTGACCCAACGCTGCTGCTCCTCCTGAGAGTTGGCCAACAACAGTAGCTCTTTGGCAGTAGACATGTCATAATTGACTGAGGAGGAACACAGAGGAGGAGAGTTAGTTTAGTTCAGTTCCACATTCAGCTCAATACGATCTGAAAAGAACCAGACCAGTGAAATAATACATGTGAAAAGAGTAAAATGACATTATTATAATGTTTATATTTATAATGTTTCCCTCAAAATGTGAATAACATCGACAACTTGATACGTCTTAAGGAAAAACAGGCAGAATATTTGTAAAAATGACACGCACTTCTCTTCAGATATTTCAGCTGCTTCATATTTGTTCAGGTTTTTATAAAAGGATGGTTTGTTAATATAAAGATTTTCATGTTATTTAACTCTTTTTTTTTTTTACATTAAAATCTGCAGTTTTCAATATTTACAGTTAATTATGATCATATTTTACTGCTCTGACCCGGTGGTGATCTAATTATTTTATACGTAGAAACTGAATTCAAATATTTTTTACACTGTTAATATTTTCATTATTAGTCATCTTACGGCCCAGATTTGGCCCCCAGGCCTTATGTTTGACACCTGTGGGTTAAAGGGAGAGGAGAGGAGGGGAGGAGAGGAGAGGAGGGGAGGAGAGGAGAGGAGGGGAGGAGAGGTGAGGAGAGGAGGAGAGAAGAGAAGAGAAAGGGAGGAGGAAAGAGGAGGGGAGGAGAGGAGGGGAGAGGTGAGAAGAGAAGGAGAGAGGAGGGGAGGAGAGGAGAGGAGAGGTGAGGAGGGGAGGAGAGAAGAGAAAGGGAGGAGGAAAGAGGAGGGGAGGAGAGGAGGGGAGGAGAGGAGGGGAGGAGAGAGTAGGGGAGGAGAGAGGAGAGGAGAGAAGGGGAGGAGAGGAGGGGAGGAAGAAAGAGGAGGGGAGGAGAGAGGAGGAGAGAGAGAAGGGGAGGAAAGTACAGATATCTACAAAAACTACTTAAATACAGTAACAAAGTATTTGTACCTCGTTACTTCCCAGCTCTGCCTGTTTCTGACATTATATACTGATCTGTTGTGTGTAGTGGGACTGAACACACACACACACACACACACACTTCAGTCTGTCACACCTGTTAATATTACTTAGCATCTTTTTTTTCATGTCATCTTTTTAAGTATTAGCGGCTGAAGTGTGAACGCTGACAGTTTCAGTAATAGCTTCATTAATTTACTGACCTTTGCAGGGGACGATAACATCCTCTTTTTTGTCCAAATGATCTTTGTGGCACTTGACGTGGCAGCGGCGGCACTCCAGGGCGGGCGGGGGTTTGAAGACGTTCCACAGGGGGCGGGTGCAGGCCTCACAGCTGGAGGGGAAGTGATACAGGGTGAGGATGAACTCGTGACCTTTGTGGTTGATGTAGGACGGACGATCGCTGTACGGCACCGGCTCCACGACCACCTCCTGCTCCCGTTTACTCTCACCCTCGTTGTCGTACAGGATCTGGACAGAAGAGCGAGGGGGTGGGGGGGTGGGGGGTTTAGGTAACGCCGTTGAAAATAAAAACCATGATACAAAAACCCTATTTTCCAGACAATGAAACGCACTTAAAATGCTTTAATTGTCTCCAAACACCACAGTGAACCTTATACTATATATGGGTTAATTCTGGTTCTGCTTAGTGACTTAGAATTTTGACTTTTTATCTCATAATTTACTTTATATAAATATAAATAACTTTGAGATATTTTGGAAAGGTCACTTTTTCCTAATTTTTTCCTTGATTTGTTCTAATAACCTTTGAATTCAATCTAAGCTTTTATAAACATCTACATGATCCATGAATTAAATACAAGAAAACACATGATTTACACTGAAAAAAAAAAAAAATAGAGTTAATTATCACTAATACATGTCTAGTGGTGTATCAGTGTGAATGGGTGAATGTGAGGAATTGTAAATCACTTTGGGCACCAAGTGGTGTATAAAATGCACTATATAAGTACAGTCCGTTTAATAAATAAATAAACAATCCTGATGTTTTATTCATGTTTTATTGTCACATTACCTGGAATATCCTTGGTATTTCCTTGGCGTCAGCTCGGTACACGTCCGTCTGAGTGACAGGTCGGGCATGAAACAGCTTACTGTGAGATGAGAGAATAAAGAGTTAAGCCTCCAGCTTGTATAGAATAGTAACTAACAAAGAAACAGAGCACATCACTGAAGGTGGAAAAGCCACACATTAGCTTCCAGAATAGATTTTAAAGCGTTGGTTCTAGTCTACGATTTTCAATTTAGGCTCAGAATTCTCTGGTGTATTTAACCTCCTGAAAACCTGCATTCACATTTGGGGAGGATTACATTTCCACAGCTCAACCCTATATTTCAGAGGAGCCGTGAGAAGAATTATTTATATGTGCAATAACACTAACCTGACTTACATCATCTGGGTGCGTGACGCTACGCTCACACAACCATCTGAGGAGCATGAGGATCAAATCTACTTCAAAACGAAGGAGCCAATCAGTGCCACAGGGTGGGACTACCCGCTGTGGCTGGTGTGACGTAAAGCAGAAGCAATGGCAGTGTAGTCTTTTCACATACACAATAATAGTAGCGTGCGTTCGGTATCCCAGGGTCCATATAGACTGGAGTATTTACACTGTTTCGTTTACTGCATGTTCATACCATAAAAGATGCTCTGCCTTGGCGGAGGTCTGTGCTTTTCTAGTTAGATGGTGTTTTTTCAGTCCTGTATATATACATACATACATATCAATAAGGAATATGGATTGCAATAAGAATTAATTCAAATGTATGGAGTCAGAACAGAGAATAAAGCGATTTATTCCATATCATATCATATATACAGTATATTCCATAGGGTTCTGGTTCTGGTTCTGGTTCTCCCCCAGACCTTGTCCTCCAGTATCAGTGCTATATGATGTTGTCTGCTGTGTCTTATGTTACTGGTTCATCCAGACGTGTTTGTTGTGTGTTGCATGTTTTTAAACCATCACTTTATGTGAATCTTTTATATGTTTTTAGTTTGCAGCGCTCTCCCCTTTCCCCTAAAGTAACTCTGGTTTCTTGACAGGCCGTCATTGTAAATAAGAATCTATTCTTAATGACTCGCCTGGTTACATAAAGGTTAAATAAAAATGTAAGTTTAAGAGTTTATTCATAGGTAAAGAATGTCAAACTGAACATGATAGAGCATCATTTATCCGTCTTTACATGTGACGAACAAACTGCCCACAGATGTTTGATGAGCTCAGAATATAAACATTTTTAAAACATTTCTCTTCTCATGTGTTTATGACTCAGTGTGAAAACTATTCTTATTTCACGGCAGGTTTTGCAATTACTAGAACGGCTTTAATTTATTTTACTAGGATGTTCTGCGCTCTATTTGATGTTAATAGCTTTTTGGATATTCCTAGCTTTTATTGTTTCGCAGCATTTTCATTTTCCTGTGTCCTTTTGTTTGTGTTCAGAACATTAGAGTGTGAATACTGTCTGAGACGTGTAATAAAAAAATAATACATTTGCCTTGGGTTGTTATTACTCAGTAAACCATGCAATTAAAACTATCATTCAGATTATGCAGAATAAGATTAAAACTTGTTATATTTGTTTAAAAAGACGGTAGTAACTTGGTTCAGGTTAATTAAATCTGAGGAGTTAAAGTAAATGGGCAGGTTTGTTAATTTGTTAACCCTTTGTTGGTCACACTACAACAATCAGAATTAAAAAAATATATTTTGCTTTTTCCACCTTGCAGGGACTATTATAACAAAAAATAGTTTATTCATTTTTACTGACCTTAAATTTAACTAAAGTATTAAAACTCAAACATTACTCCTTCATCATCCTTGTATCATTAGCGATTAGCTTTAGCATTTCATGACCCCTTTCTATCATCTCTACTGCTTGGTTCAACATGTTTTCCAAACATTATTACATGAATACCAAAGTATTTCTGAAACATGATGAGGATTATTTATATAAAATAAACTCTGTAAAAGCTAATACAATTAAAAATAAAAACTTTAACTTGCCTGCAATTTTGTGTCCAAAAGCAAATATAATAGCAGAGGTGTTGTCATGGTTACCATCTTCTTTCTTGGTGGTATATATACTATTATGAGGTGAATATATCATTGACTGTCCAAGAAATTTAGATTAGATATCATGGTTAGTTTTACCAAATGGTTGAGCTGACCAACAAAGGGTTAATACAGTGGTTTTCAGTCTTTTATGGCTCATGATCCTGCTTTGATATTACACATTTCTAGTGACCGCTGGCATTTTATTTTATTTTTTTGCAAAAATGTATTTGTTCTTAGTTTATACTAGAAAACACCCTGCGCACCCCCTCAAAAAAATCACCTGAAGAGTAACTTTTCAGTGACATTTAAGAACCAATAGAGCTTGAAAATCTTATTTCTGTGCAAATATCACACCCCTATCTATTATCTAAAAATGAATCTTTATATCTCAATGAAAAGTTACTATTGCAGTGTCCAGACCCTGATTATGTTTTCCTCAAACACAGCCAGATTACATTTATGATTGACTGAGGTATATACTCCACCAAATATCCCTTTAGATTGATTGGCTGATTATTGTATATGACCTTTGACCTGCACAAACAGACTCACTCTATATCCAAGGTCATGAAAGGGTTGGCCTGCTCTCTGTCCTGCTCGCTGTTGTAGAACAGGATTTTCCGACTGCTCACCACGACATACTGCAAGAAAATAAAGTACAATATCATAGAAAACAGTAGAATAGAATAGAATACAACATAACAGAATAAAATAAAATACAATAGAATGCAATAAAATAGAATAGAGTTCTATAATACAATAGAAAACACCAGAATAGAATACAATTCAATGCCTTTATTGTCATATTATTGTTTTATAAATATACTAGGGAGGAACAAATATGAAACACTGGTTGGAAGTAAATTGTTCGTCAGGGAACAATAATTGTGAATAATTAGTTAATCATGTATAAATAAGGAACTGGATGAGCATTATTTCATCTTTTGGAACATAAGTTTTTTTGTGAATGGGTTTATTTGTTTCTCATTAGGATTATTTATGGACAGTCATATCTATCCTTTTTTTTGTGGAATTGTTCTGTTTAATGTCTATTATGATTTGTTTTTTACACAATTTTATACAATATTTTCTGCTGTTTTATTTTATTTTATTTTAAATGCTTAAAATAAAGTAAAAAAAATTAAAAATATACAATGAAATAGTGTCATAGCTCCAGTCCAACAATGTGATAAGTAATAAGTTACAGAAAAACCCTATCTACAATGTAAAAACCTATATATACATATAAACATATGACTATTAAATGAAAAAAAATCAGTCAGTGCAAATGTTTTTCTTAGTGCAACAAGGTTAATGGAAGGAAATGACTCAATATAAATAATGAGTGTTACCTTCTTGTCCCAGCCGAAGCGCTTTGTGTTCTTGGTAGGAAGTGAAATCCAGCCTTCCAGCCTGGAGTCTGGAGAAAAGAAACAAAAAAACAGGAAGACATTAATACAAATAAAAAAAGAAAAGAATAAAGGACAGCTGCCTTCAATCGTGCAGCACTTAAAGAAAACACTTTGACATTTTGAAAACTTTGTTGGCATTTTCTTCAGTTGAAAAGGGAACGATTCCTCCAAAAGCAAAAAGTTAAAACAGGAGGAAAGTTCTGTTCCCTGGATTCAACATTAAATAAAGTATTAACGTGTTTTTCACTCAGCGCCTTGTGCACAATGTAGAAACTAGAGCTGCACAATATATGGTTTGTGTATGTGTGTGCAAATATTTTTATTTTACCTTTTATTTTTTATTTATTTGTATATATTTTTTAAATGTCTTTATTTATATTTTGAAAGAATTGATGAATTAATATTTATTTATTTTTATTTGTCTATTTAATTTATTTATTTTTAATCAATTAATTTATCATATCCTATTATATATTTTTTAATTTCTACATTCAATTTAAAAAAATTATTTGTAATTAAATCATTTGTATTCATTTATTTTATTATTTATAATAAATTTATCATCATTTATAATTTTTAAAATTTCTATTTTATTTCATTTTGTATTAATTCACTTATATCATATTTTAGTTTCTAATTTAAATTTTTTACATTTCTAAATTTAATTTAATTTAATTTTTTTCATGAATGAAAATATTTTTATTCATTCATTTATTTATTTTTTCTATATTAAATTTTTAAAATTAATTAAATTATTTTTATTCAGTTATTTTCATCATTTCTTTGTCTTTATTTATTTTAACTTTTTTATTATTATATTTTATTATTTTTAATTATTAATTCTATTTAATTATTTCAGCTACAAAAAAGCATGTTCTGTGTCGACCACACACTTGTATGTTATTTACTCCTGAGTATTTTTTCACAATGCATTATACAGTATATCGCAGGGTTAAAACAAAATAGCAACGCCAATCTTTTCTAATATTGTGCAGCCCTCGTAGCAACAGAACATCCAAACTATAAAACATGTTTTTGTGGTGACATTGGACAAACTCGACACACATCACTCTTTTTCACAGTGGATGGAAAAATGTTAATCCACACCGCACCATTTGTAGTGGATTAACAAAGCACGCTGGTATCAAACTGTGAGTGTTCCCGTGTCCAGTGAACATTCAAAAGGATTACAGCACAGGCAGCGTCAACACAGCACAGGGATTAGCTTTGATGGGCTGAACAAGGGTTGGGGGTACGTCTCTTTCAATTTAGTGAATTTAGGAAAAAAGGTGAATTCCACAATTAAAAACAAACCCAATGATTTCATTGATTTTGATGAAACAGACAAAAACATACTGGAAAAAAAATTATCTTATCAAGTGTATGTTTGTCATTTCTAGCTAAAATATCTCATCGCGCTTAAAATAAGACGTAATCAACTAAAGAGGAACGTTTCAGTGAGATATAAGGACTGATTTTTCAACAATAGATCTGGAAAATCTTATTTTAATACACTTTACCAAGATAATTTTTTTGTGCTCAAGTCAACATGTTTTGTGCTTAAAAATTTTTTTTCCTGAAGCATGTTTTGCTTTATTACTTAAAATCCCCTTCATTATCCAATAATAACTAATTAATTAAATTCACAAAAATAAAATAAAATAAAACAAGGCTGATATGTCGTCAAAACGTGACGTGATGGAGCCTTAGGTGTTGACCCATCTGATGTGAATGAAAAAAAAAACAAAACAGATTCTATCGTGTCTGACTCCTGACATATTACCACTGTTGTTTTAGCTGTTGACCTTTAGTGTGACCTTGACCTTTGACCTTCATTGCTGAAACTCTAATGGTTTCTTCCTTGACCCATTATCTATCATTCCTGAAAGTTTCATCAAAATCTGTTCAGAACTTTTTGAGTAATCCTGCTGACAGACAGACGGACGGACCCGAATTTAATAAAGTGATCACCTGTGGAAAAGAAAGGATGAAAAAAAAAACACTAACTAGAAAAGCAAATGAAGCAATGAAAGGAGATCCACGAAGGAGTTTATGTTTTTTACTGACATCTGTCTGTCTGTCTGTCTGTCTGTCTGACTGACTGTGTACAGCATAACTCAACAAGTTAAGGACAGACTTCCATGAAACTTTCAGGACAGCTTGGGAATGACACAAGGACCAATCGGTTACATTCTGGTGAAGATCCGGAAGAGATCCTAGATTCTGGATCACTTTGAACTTTTACATTGTGGTAAATAGAGGATACATTTCAGTTGTTAAAGTGAGTTTGACACCCCTGCTAGCTTAGCCGCGTTAGACCCTCCGAGCAGCAGCAAATCTAATGTTCCCTCAAACTGGTCGACCAATCACAGTGAAGTATAGAGTCAGAGGGCGGGCCTAAGAAAGTGACGCTGCGACAATTCAGAGAAACAACCGTAAACAACCATAGAAGAACAACAACAACAGGTGGTTATTTCCTTTTATCACAGATGAGTGAAGAATGTGAGAAAACGTCAACGATCTTTAAATTCTTTTTACAGAAGCGACAACAGTCGTTCAGCTCCATAATCCACCATTTTGTTTAGTCATTCCTAACTTTCTCCAGACTCCTCTGTCAACTTTCCGGCGCTCTAACTACGTCACCCTAAAGATTACACTGATTGGTTGTAGTACCGTCCTATTGCATAGAGAGGATTTGAAAGACAACCTTTTAGCTCCGCCTCCTCTGACTATGAAGCACCACTAGACCCATACATGTATGAATAGCGATAGCACTGTTAGGCTTAATTAAAGCAAAAAACAAACAAACAATGAAGCAAGTGAGCATTATCTTTAAAAAATGTATTTAAAAAAGGAAGTATTACTAATAAAACATTCTTGACAGAAGTTTTCCCAGATCTATTGTTTAAAAATAAGTTCTTTGTATCTCATTGAAAAGTTACTCTTTAGGTTTTTATGTTTTATTTTAAGTGTGATGAGATATTCAGACTAGAAATTAGAAAAATACACTTGGTAAAACAGATTATTATTTTTTGTAGTGCAGCACATATTTTAACTTCTATCCCCCAACCCAGGTCAGATGGTCCATGCAGGGTCACCTGCAGGTTCAGGCTCAGAGGGCTGTTCATAAGTGAGGGCCAGGGGACGGCGGCCCTGCTGCGGCCCCTCGTCATATTCTTCATCGTCCTCAGAGTCAGAGTCGAACAGAGTGCGAGCAGAATGAAGGTTGGGCCGGGTATCAATGCACACAGATTTGTGTGTGCGCTGGTAGGTAAAGGACATTGACTCTGATGTGCGAGAATGAGTAATACGCACTGCTCCAGTTTTAGGTGAAATGAGGGGAGAAAGAAAAAGACAAACAGAAGAAAAGGTGAAAAAACTATTGATCTAGAAGGTAAAAAATTTAAGAAGAAAAAGTAGAAAGAAAATGAATAAAGATGAAGGAATACTGTTGGATATAGATGCATAAATTCATTTTCTGCTTCTGAGAGTAAAAAAAAAAATCTATTTTAATTTCAATTTCTTCATCATTTGAATGCCTGGAGCAAATAAAGGAACATTTATTTGGACAAATATAATGATGACAATGAACATAGCTCATAAAAGTTTAATAAAATAAAATAAAATAAAGATATATTGATAGATGTATAGATGGAAGGATTAAAAATAAGTCTAAAATGTACAAAACAAGGGAAAAATGGACAAACATGAAGAGTAAAATTTATGAAAAATTAGAGAAAATGAATAAAAACTGAACAAAATAGACACAAATTATAAACTAAAAAAATGACCTATTACATCATGTCTATTGCACTTATACTGGGGGGCAAGGATGTGAGATGTACCTGGATATCCGTCGCTCATGTCCAGGTCGTTGCCGCTGCTGATGCTGGTGGAGTCCAGGGAGTGGACGCTGAGGGACGTGATTTGACATCGAAGCTGCTCGATGTCACTGTCTTTACTGTCCAACGCCATCTGAAGCTCCAGGCGCACCTGGTTCTCCTCTGCTATCAACTGAACAAAACAAACCAGCAGGTTTTAGTGACATTCAAAAACAACTGTACATTTTAATGTTTTTTTGTAGCATCAGAACTCCTGTCACGTCCTGTTCTAAACCATCCTGCACTTTTCCAGACCAGACTCTGATCTGTCTTATGTAACAAACACATTCTCCTTACTGGTATTAGTCACACAATGCAAAAATCTAAAGCTTACCAAGTTTATTTTTCTCATTTCTAGTACAAATAGTATCGTCACACTTAACCCTTTGTTGTTCAGCTCAACCGTTTGGTAGAGGTAACTTTGAACCTTGATATCTTATCTAAATATAAGTCCTTTGACACCAAACTTCTTGGGCAGTCTCCCTCTTTTGTAAGAAGCATGTAATACACAAAAACACCACTGGGTGGCACTGTCAATGATATATTCAGCTCATGCTAGCATATATATATATATATATATATATATATATATATATATACACATACATACATACATATATATATATACCACCAAGGAAGAAGATGGTAACCGTGACAACGCCTCTGCTATGATCTTTTCTTTTAGACACAAAATTGCAGGCAAGTTTGATTTTTTTCCATTTTATTAACTTTTACAGAATCTACTTTACATAAATAATCCTCATTATGTTTCAGAAATACTTTGGTATTCATGTAATAATGTGTGGAAAACATCCTGAACCAAACAGTAGATATGATAGTAAAGGGTCATGAAATGCTAATGCTAATGCTAATTACTAATGATACAAACACAAAGAGTTAATACATCTAATTTGAACCAAGTCACAAATTGTGTTGGTAAGATTGATGAAGGAATAATGTTTGAGTTTTAATACTTTAGTTACATTTAGGGTCAGTAAAAAAATCTATGTTTTAGTCCCTGTTAGATGGAAATAGCAAATATATATATATATATATATATATATATATAGTGATTTTTGATCTTTGATGCATGAATTATGAGAACCTTAGTGAAGATTTTCTTAGTCAAGTGTTTTTATTCCTCTTTAAGCATAAACCGTATATTTTGTTTGTCTGATGCAGTCACATTTTTTGAAACACAAAAAATATTTTTCTGTAAATATTTCATGATAATATTGGAACCTGTGTGTGGGAAGACCTTTTTTCCCCACTACTTTATGCTCATAGCTATGACCAGGCAGACGATACTTTCTAACACTTCCCAAAGTCAAACTGGACTGGATTCCAAAGTTAGGAGTCACGTCCCACTTTGAGCAACTGTTGATATCATTATGCATGTGTTGTTTCATGGATAAGAAATGCATTTCTGAGCTGTGCAGTCAGCCGCTCCAAAATTCAGGACAGCATGAAATGTACTCGTTCGTCCTGGTTCTTGGCTCGCACGAATGCTTTCTAATGTTATTAATTCCAAATGAATATGCTAATTCAATATTCATTTATGACCCAAACATCTGAATCTCACCACTAGAACAAGAATTTTAATTTATCTTAATAACATGCAGCTTTTATCAGTATCTCACACAACAACTGGTGTGTGTGTGCTTTCCCTGTAAGTACATGTGTACACATTAGCGTTGTGCCAGTGGCTGGTAATTGTCAGTGTGGGCGTACTGACCGCCTGCATCTCCGACAGCTCTTTCTGGTATTTAATGATGGTGCTGTTGAGTTTCTCCTTCTCCGTTCTCAGTTCCAGCTGCAGTTTCCTGTTCTCCTTCTCTTTCCTGTGCACCTCGGTGTCGATGCTTCGGTGGCCTCCCCTCACCGTCTCCCTCCGGTTCATCACCTCAGCCAGTTTATTGATGGCCTGCAGCAAAACAAGGAAATAGAGCGCTACAGATTCTTATTTATGCTGTGGATGCAGTAAACACACACTGAAGGCTGCAGGAATTTGACTTTGCCTAGAGTTTCACACAAGTATGCAGCTGGATATTATTTATAACATGACAATAAAGGACATATTTTCCACCACAACAGTATAAACGTATAGAAAATACTCCAGGCTTTTCAGACCTGTGTAGGCGACCAGACACACACCTGAATTTTTAGTGTCCTTTCATTCTGCAGCTGCTTTTCAAAAGATACTTTGACACAGTTCATGTGCTTCTCCCCCTCCTTCGCTTTCTGGAGATCTGTATAGACAGCACAGGTGAATATTAACAACTATTCAGCATTTATATATATATATATATATATATAAAAATAAATGTACAGGGTTGATGCCAGTGCATTTCAGTGTAACAATGTTACGCTGTAATTAGCGCTGTTAAACTGCCTTTCAGGTTGTGGGATTGTGTTTTGAGTACATGTTCTTGCTTAATATTTCCATATTTATGTGAAAAAACATTTTTATTGGAGCAGTTGGTGTTGTGAAAGAGTTATTCTGACAGATAACACCATGTGTGTTTGTTTTAATTTACTGGGTGCCTAGCAATGTTAATTTATGTCTCCTCACTTCAACTGTCCTGACCACTGACCCGTTCCCGTTTTAAATTTAAGAGTTGCTTCCAATCACAGGGTTACAATTAACATGTCTCGGCTGTTTCCATGATACCGTGTGTGGTGAATAGTAGGGGTGTAAAGATAGATAAACCGGTTTGAATCGGTTACTGGTCTGTGTTGTAAGAGATACTAGTGAATCGATCCTTGGAACCTAAAACAGTAAAACTACGATTGACTACGAACAGTCCGATGGCCGTCAATCGGTTCGCATAGCGTCGGGCTGTACAAACATTTTGATGAGAATGAGAATATATGATGTGTACATATATATATATATACATACATACAGTACAGTTCACATCTTCACTCGGTGCAAGTATTACAAAAAGTAATTCACAAGCTGTTGTGCAAATTAAAAGAAAAGCTTTGGTACTGCTCAATCGACACCTGAAAGTGTGATGAAGAGATTAAAAAGATGAAGAGTCTCTGTACATCAGCTTTTAACACCTTTTCTCAGACTGGAGGAAATGTCATTAGTTCAGAACGTGCTGCTCATTAACACAAAGTGACACTCACGCTGCTGCAGTTCTTTCAGCTGGTTGTTCAGCTCCTCTTTCTCACTCGCCAGGTTGGCCACGTCCACCGTTAGAGTGCGATTGGACTCTTCCAGCTGGAGAAGACGGTGTTCAGACAGGTCAGGTTATCTTAAAACACGTCCCATATACAGGCACAACAGAAGGGTAATACAGGAGGTGCTACAGAAACAGACAGTACTCCCACTGACATGTCCTGCCTGAAGCTGGAAAAAGTAAGTTATTCACTTCTGCATTCAAATAGAAAGTTCCAGAAGGCGTGGGTAGCTTTTTTTAAAACACATTTCAAGCCTTATGAATATTTGACATTATCATAACTTCATCCACTCTCCATACATCAGTGTTATAACTGGCTAATACTGATATATTCAACAGCGCACTGGCAGTAACTGAGGGTTAGTTTTTGTTTCTTTTCAGTTTTTTTTTTTAATTCATTCATTCATTCATTATCTGAACCTGTTTTATCCCTGAAGTGACATTTCTATTTCTATGTGCAACAACACTGCTCTACAATGTTTTTTTTAGAAAGTATCTTCTTCAGACATTAAATGTGCTGTATCTTACATACTTTCATAAGACAATCATAAAACAAAGGACTTTAGTGCTACTTAGCTCATGTTTTTAATATATATAATAATGTGTTATTCCACATATATGCTGGTTTATGTACATGTAAACAATGGATTAGTAAATATTCCACTAGAAAGAACCTGTAAAGTGAATGGATCATAATGTGCAGACAGTGTTTGAAGTAGATCTGACACTAATATTCCTTTGGACTAAAACTATAGATCTGACACTAATATTCCTTTGGACTAAAACTATTCTCTTTATTTTGGA
>CM035805.1:37473678-37593678 GCA_020466265.1 Siphamia tubifer
TTACCATGGTAACAGCCATTTTGGGGAGAAAAATGCCTTTTTTGTTTGTAAAACTTAAAAAAAAAAGCAAAAAAAAAAAAACATATCTCGCAAACCAATACAGATATTTAAACAATTTTTGCATCATTCTTGTCCTAAACTCATCAGGACATTTTTAGTCATTATAAAGTAGCAAAGATAGTTTAACAATATGGAAATGTTGAGGTTGTTGAGGCAAACTTGAAATTGCAGATTTTCTGCTGAAATTAATGTTTTGCTTCATTAAAATAGTTTAAATATCTGTATCTGTTTGTGAGATATGTTTTTTTTTATGTTTTACTAACAAAAAAAGGCATTTTTCACCCCAAAATGGCTGTTGCCATGGTAATTTGTTAAAGTTAGTTCAATTAACACACCTTAAAAAGTTCATAGGATCCATAGGTATCATTTCCAAGTGTTAACATTTTTCTCCAGTGGCTGATATACAAAATGGAGAAAAAAAAAACATATTTTACCCCAAAAAGCATATTTTGAGATAAAACCACATGACCGAATGTTAAAGTAATATGTAATAATATTATCGTTCTAATGTATGTTGGGAATGTCTGCAGCTAACTCTTCACAAGACGCTGTTGGAGCCAAAGGTGTGATGTTTATGTTTCTTTCTTACAGATCTAAACCTGACACCTGAAATGATGCGATCTGTCCTAAAATGCTTTAATCATTTCTGTAAGGATTCTTTCAAATATTTGGATGAAGCTACCACTCTAATACAGAGCTCACTGTGCTCAGTATGCGAGCGTGTGTTTGACCTGCGCAGATCCTGGTTCTGTTTTTCCAGGACTTGCTTCATGTCCAGCAGATGGTTGAGCTCCTGTTTGAGCTGCTTCTCTGACGAACGCAGCACTGACACCTGCTGCTTCTGCATCTTCAGATCATTCTGGCTCAGGTTTCGCTTGTGAATCTCTTGCTCCAGGCGTAAATTCAGGTTCCTCACCTGCACAAATACATATGTGCACACATATTTATTAGTTAGTGGGAAAAAATACTGTACAATTTTTGATGTGAAGGTGGCATTTCATTACATTTAAAAGTTCACTGGCTATTATTTATGGTGATTTTTAAATACAGAATTAAGGGTTGATTCATGTGCAATCAATAAAAATGATCTTTACCAAGTGTATTTTTCTCATTTCTAGTCGAAAACATCTCATCACACTTGAAATACAATATAAATTCTTATAGTCAGTTCAATCAATAATTAAAATATTAAGTTTTAAGAACATTTGTCTTATTGTAAGCTATATTTTTTAACGTGAAAATCTAACTGAAGATGTAAATTCTTGAAGCAAATAAATCCTAAAATCAGCTTAATCAAGAAAGTAGAATGCTGATATTAAGTAAATGTTTCTTAAAAAATATATTTCTAGCTAGCTTTTCTTTTCCTAAATTTTAGACATTATTTTCTAGTTTTAAGGCACATGACAGATTCATTTGGTAGATTTCATTATTCTATCCAAGCTAAAACACCTTTCATATTTTGAAGTAAACCCTGGTGTTGGTACCTCTTCAGACAGCTTGTCCTTTTGTCCTTGCAGCTCGTCCAGTTTCTGTTGGGTCTGTTTGTAGTCACAGTCCAACATGGAGTAGTCCTTCTCCAGTTGTAACAGTTTCCCTTCTACCTGCAGCTTCGAGCCACGTTCCTCCTGGAGGGTGCACTCCATCTCTGGCTCAAAGAAAATTACCGTGACAACCATCAGTATCTACAAAATATATCTCGCCTCGCCTTGAACCCACTGCGGGGACGAGATAAGATAGTTGAGGGTCAAAACTGTTATAATGGAGAAAAAGTGAAAACCACAGTAGAATAGTTTTCCATCAAACAGATGCTCACACAGCTGAAAAACCCAGAACTATTCTGTCCTGAAAAATAAAAAGACAGTAACTGCATTTTTTGGCAAAAATTAGTTGTTTTTTTTGCAACATTCAAATCATTTTTTGTCATGTAATAAAATATCTCATCTGAAATGTCTGTCGTTTTGGAGAAAATTGATGAGTGTTTGTACAGTAAGTGCAAAAAGTACTAGTAAAACTAAACACAAAGACAGTAAAGATCATTACTGTGTTCTTACCTATGTCCATTTAGGACCCTGCCCCAATAGTTTACAGTCAATCACTGTATTAGACTGAAACACATGATGGAATTAATGTATTTACTGGACTATAAGGTGGACTGGACTATAAGGTGGACTGGACTATAAGGCGCAGGGTCAATGAATGTTTTTTATGAAGGTTTTTCATATATAAGGCGCATTAAGTGAATTCAAAATCATGAGATAAAAAGTCAAAATTATCAGATAAAAAAATCTAAATTATGAGATAAAAAACCAAAATTATCAGATAAACAGTCAATATTATGAGATAAAAAGTCAAAACTATGAGATAAAAAGACTAAATTATCAGAAAAAAAACGAAAACTATGAGATAAAAAGTCCAAACTATGAAATAAAAAGTCAAAATTCTCACTACCAGTATTTATCCATATATCAGTCTCCCTGTGGTTTTTGTAGAACTAGTTAATATACAGTAACAATAACTGCCTCATGTCCAATAATCTACCTACAACTACTGGAGCTGAACAACAACAACTGTAAGCTTATTTTTCTCAGTTTAGTGTCTGTGCAGTTACTGATTTTTTACTTTTTAGGACAGAATACTTTTCCATTGAACAGATGCTCACACAGCTGAAAACCCCAGAACTAAAAAAAACAAAACAAAATTAAGTTTAAAAAAAAAAAAAAAAATCAATAACTAGTATTGTAATTTGGTTCCAGTAGCTTTAGTTTGGGCTTTTTCTTTATCTTTTTCTTTTTAGTTTGGGCTTTTTCTTTTTTGACACCTGTACATCAGCTCCGTGAACAAAATAACAGTTAAAAACACTTGAATTTTTCTGAATATTTAAACTAAACCATCCATTTAGAACACGTCAGCGCCGACGCATCAAGGTTTAAAGAGTTAGTATCAGATAAAACGGGTCCTTTTCAAGCTCCTTCTATTTTATTGGGCTGGTGCACATCTCTACTTACTGTGTTTCCTCAGAGGATGAGTGTATAACTTCTCCTGGATGGAACACTAGTCCATCACAGGCTCCATCAATCAGACACTGACCTTATTTCAAGAGGTTTTTTTTTATTCCTTTTTCATCTGTTCTGAACAGCTGAAGCCATATCTCATCTCCTCCCGTCCTACTTGCTCACCTTTTAAAGCCCCAGACTTTGCCTCCTCAATGGACTGGTAGATTTTGTTTTTATCCGCCAGCTTGGCTTTGGTGACCTTATGTTCGTTTTCCTCCTGCTCGAAACTCTGCTGGAGTGACTTCAGCTTGTACGTCAGATCTATCTCCTGGTTGCTCTTTTCCTAGAAATTCCAAGGATGTGTATAAGTTAGACTTCATTTGTCATTTCATCTAATATTGCATTTCATTAAAGCAGCCAAAGGGATTCTTCAAAAATAGACTGAAAAGCAAGAATGTACGCTCAAAAAAGTAAAACACTGAATCAACTTAAAAATTGTTCTTCAATAGATCACACATAAAAACATTTAGTTGAGTGAATTCAATTACATTTAATCAAAATAACCCTATGCAATTCAATTTGGTTCAAAAGTGAAAATTATGGGATAAAAAGTGAAAATTATGAGATAAAAACTCAAAATTGTGAGATAAAAAGTCAAAATTTTGACATTGCAATGATTGGGAGAGAAACAAGCGGAAACAACCATAGAAGAAGAACAACGACAATAGATCCTACTGACTGGGTGTAGATTTCGTTCTTATCACAGATGAGTGAAGAGTGTGAGAAAACGTCACCAATCTTTAAATCCTTTTCCAGAAGTGACAACAGTCGTTCAGCTCCATAATCCAGAATTTTGTTTAGTCATTGCTAATTTTCTCCGGACTCCTCCGTCAACTTTCCGGCGCTCTAACTACGTCATTCTAAAGATTACACTGATTGGCTGTAGTACCGTCCTATTGCATACAGAGGGATTTGAAAGACAACCTTTTAGCCCCGCCTCCTCTGACTATGAAGCACCACTAGACCTATACATGGAATGGATGGGGACAGTGCGGCTAAGCTAGGCTAGGCTAGGCTAGGCTAGGCTAGGCTATTCTTATATTGCACTAAAAAGTTACTCTTTAGGTGATTTTCTTATTTTAAGTTTCATGAGATATTTGGACTAGAAATGACAAAACCACATGAGATAAGATTAGGATTTCTGCAGCATAATGGTTAATTTGCAGAAGGAATATCCTGAAAAAAACCAAAAACAAAACAAAACAAAACCTGACAGGTGACAATTCTCATTGGGAAAAAAACCTTCAACAAACCTTCTCAAGCTCATTCAGCTTCTGTTGTAGCTGCTTCTTTTCAGTCTGCACCTTAGAGGAAGAAGACTTCACCTCTTTCACCTCTTCTTCCAGAGCAGAAATACGTCCTAAGGTGAAAGAAAACAAACATAGTGAACGCGCAAAATATTTACTTATGCACAGATGTGATCATTACTTTAAGTCCCTGCACTTGTTTGATCTTAAAAAATAATAAAAACAGGATGATTCCAGTGTGAATAATATGACTGTCAAAGAGAAATGGGAATTAGAAGCAAATATAATAATTAGGGACAATGACTGGGAGGAGACGTTCAAATCTGGACATAAATGAACCAATCGTCCAACATGGAAGGAGTTTGAATGGAAGGTGAAGATGCGGTACTTTGACATTCCATCTATCATCTCTAAATATAGAAATACCTCTGATTATGCTTTAGAAACTGTGGGTGAAGTGAGGGATTTTACTCATATGTTCTGGGATTCTTGATTTTTTTGGGAATCTATCCAAAGGGAATTAAAGGAAGTTCTGGGAATCAACTTAATGCTCATATATACGTATAAAACCTGATGACCTGATAGACCATGAATACATTTATTTGCTGAGAGTTTTGCTCTTAATAGCAAAGAAAACTATCACAACCTCCCAATATACTGGAAAGAAAAAATGAAAAACTACAGCCAGAGAACAATTAAAACTAGACACATATGAGAAAAGATGGAAGAGTAGGGTCCGCGTAAGGAGCCATGGACGACAGGATCTGCGGTGACCTGCCTGTGCAGACCTGTGACCCCGGACCCCCCCCCCCCCCCATTTATAAATGGACGTTCATCTATAGTCTGTCCTTCAGTGTGGTTCTCCTCAAGATTCCTTCTTTTTCCCACTGGGTTTTGAAGTTTTTTTTCTTACTGAGAAGGAGGGTCTAAGGACAGGGGACGTTTGGATCTTTTTTATTTATCTCTGTAGTTGATTGTGTTTCTGTAAAACCCTGTCAGACGACTTTGTTGTGATTTAGGGCTTTATGAATGAAACTGAATTGAATCTAGCACCTCTCCTAATTTAGTTTTTCCTGTTTACTTTTAGTTATTATTTATTTGGGAATCATTAGGTTTTTGGAATTGTCTGTCTTTTTTTTTCTCAGGCGTATGTGTGTATGCGTATTACCCACAGCAATAAATAATGTCTCTGTAATGTAGAGTACATCTAGAAGTGTTGCACAGAAGGAAGTACTACTGTAATACTGAACGAGTACTGTGTAAAATGATGACAACTATAAGGTTTAAATCTGTGTCCAGTCGTCTACTTGACACAGTTGTCTGAGATGAATATGATTTTGTATGTGCGGAATAAATATTAAGTAAAAAAAAAAACCCAGCCAAAACACAACAGACTTCATGCATATTTTCCTGTGGCTGAACTCCACCCACATGGAGGTTATTATGGGGGGTGAAGACCCATGACACATCACAGCAAACAGGCGACGCCGTTGTTACAATCCGTCCTCTCTGACCTCCGAGGACGTTGAAGTTTCCAAACTACGTCTCATAAGAGGTGCTGGCTCTGCTCCACCTTTTGGCTTTTACAGCCTCTCGCTTTACTTTGGTCCATTCTCAGCCTTTTCAACAGATGTTTCCACCTATGATCAAATATTTCCCATGGCTTGGTCCAAAAAAATCCTGATTCACATCTAATACCCTGTCCAGGCCACCGCTCCAAGTTGTGTAATGCCTTTTCCCTGCTGCCGAGTACGTGTTTACTTCAGTAGCTTTGAATGAGCTCATAAGATCATGGTTTCATTACCTGAAGTTACAGCCGTTTATTAACCTCTCCGACTGGCAAACTTCAAATTTACTTTCAATGCTTTAATAGATTCATTTAAGTACACAACGTATAAACAGAAACGTCAAATAATGAATGGCTGGCTGCCAAAGTGGTACGGATTATCGTAAAATTTAATGGCTACGTTTTAGCAGCCGTATTCTGGTACTTACTGTTACATTCCCTTCACTTTATGCAGACTGTGTTTATTTACTGCTCTTCAGAGGTGGTAACAGTACTCATGTTCTGTACTTAAGTAGAAGTACAGATATGTGTATGAAAAATACTGTTGTAAAAGTAAAAGTACTGATTTACTCTTTTCATATTTATTTTACATATATGGACGTGTAAGTTGTTGCACTGTATGAAATAAATAAATAATTTAATTGATTCAATTCCTATACTTAAGGAAAAGTTGAAAGGTACAACTTCTGAATTTTAATATAGTTCCTAAGTATTTCATGGTATGAAACCACTTCTGGAACGAATTAATTTCGTAAGTCGAGGTACATACATATATATATATATGTATGTATATATACCATGAATTTTTCGTAAATACTCACATTTTACATGTAAAAGACCTGATTCATTCTAAGGCCCCAAATACTATATATATTGAAAAAAAGTTGTAATTATTTATGTTTCTTTAATGAAAAATGAGTGAATTCTCTTAATTGAACCATTACCTGTTAAAGGTACAGAACACTATTGCACTAAGTATTGATCAAACATTTAATAATAGAATTAATAGTGAAATATTAACAGTTCTTGTTTGGCTTTTTTTTTTTGTTTGTTTCAGATAAATCATATTGACCCAGGAATACCGTTGCAGTTCCTGACAAATGAAGGTAACATGAGCGTTAAACAATGTTTCTCACCCTGGAGATCAGCAATAGTCTCCGTCCCCAGGTTACGATCTCTCTTCTCAGCCTCTAGCTCAGACTGAAGCCCCATCAGCTGTTTCTCCAACTCCATTTTGCTATTTTCCAACTGGCTGCACTTCTCCTGCATCTCCCTGAGGCTGACCTCCAGGCCCTGAGCCTGTTTCTGTGTCTCCGCCTGACTCTTCTTCAGTCGTGCAGCCGCTTCCTGCTCAGCCTCCAGCACAGCGTTGGTCTCCACCAGCTACAAATGAAAAACAGAGAAGATTAAACTTTTCTCCTCGCAGGCAAAAAGTGGGTCAGTGCGGCAAAAAAAAAAAAGATAGAAAATAAGCGAATTAATGAGGGAGAAGCTTAAGAATAATGATTTAACCTTCATTCACAGTTGCATGTTTCTTTATAGATTAATAATTAAGCAGAAATGTATATGTAGGAAGAAAACAAATGAAGAAGTAAAGGTTATTCAGCACTCCTACTAAATTTGTAGTTCATGAACTGACAGTATTTAAAGGTCTCATTCCACTGAAAACCACTTTTACACGATTCTTTTGGAATCTGATGGGTCACCCCGAGTTACCAACACCTGCTGTGTTTGCTGCATGTGTGTCTCCTCCACTGGATGGATTTACCATCATTCATAGAAAACAACAGAGAAACGTGTTGTTTTTCAGAAAAAGCCTGTCCACATTATGGAATGTGGACACTGGCGTCACCCACGTTAGGTTAAGCTCGCCCACGGAATGCAGGTAACACTTGCCCCCAGCCTGCCCCCAATGCAATGAATCTGAAGTAGCATTAGCATTAGCATGAGCATCTACAAGAGAAGACGGTGCCAAAATTGAAAAAAATAAAATAAAAATGGCGGAGCAAACTGTTTCATGTGCTCTCTGTGGAAATAAAGCATTTTTTCCTGCAAGTTTTCAACACACCAAACCCAGCTGGATGCTCCACTGTAAAACCAAACTAGATGACTTTACTTTTTAATGGCGTAGAAACCAATTGCATTAGCAATGTGAGAGTTTTTACAATTCCGTTGAAACTAGAAATCTGGGTGTACAGTCTATAGGAAAAAAATAAATTAAGAATACACTTAAGTTTGTCAAGTTTCTATGATACCATAATTATGAATGAACAACTTCTGACATAAAACAAACATTTATAATGTTACATGAGTGAACATTAGCTGCACTTTCATTTTGACAGGTTACAACTAAGTACCCATCGTTGTGCCGACAGTCTTCACTCATGGTTATCCAATACCCACGATGCAATGCAGCAAACACCAGATCCAATATAAGCTAAACAAGCATTTGGTGCAAAGCGTAAGTATATGTGATGTTAAAAATCTCACTATTAGAAGGAAATAAAGCAAATACAAAGTGCAAACACAACAGAGAACAAAATGATCAACAACTATGAGTCCCCCCTCACTTGTCTCTGCAGCTGAATGTTCTTCTCATTGGAAATCTGGGAGTTCTGGTTCCTCCTCCTCAGATCCTCCAGTTGGTCCCTCAGGTTGTTCACTAATGAGTAAATACAGACCAACAGAACCAAGTCAGATGATGCTCAGTCTCACAAGTCAACCCAACACATAGTCACGGAAAAAAATTATTAGACCACCCTTGTTTTCTTCAATTTCTTGTTCATTTTAAAGGTGCATTAGTTTGGACAAAGTTTGGTTTAACCCTCCTGTTATGTTAGTGGTCAAATTGGCCCCTTTGAAAGTTTGAATATCTCTTGTAGTTTTTTTTTTTTCATTGTGAAACTTGTTCTTCTAGCTTTATTTAGTTTTAATTTGTGATCCTTTCATGTTCATATCACATAGATACTGTTCAGGTCAATTTGACCCAGCAGTCAAACTGGAGGTAAAAGGGGGTCAGAAATGTGAGGATATTTTTTCTTTACAACTGTGAGACACTGTATTTTTATTTCTTTATGTTGTTTATTTATTTATTGACATTCATATTCGAAATAAATATATATAAAAAAAGAAACAAACAACTGCTTGTTAAGATTTTTTGTTTGTTTGTTTTTGTTCAAATTGACCCAGGAACACCATTGCTGTTCCGGACAAATGAAAAGGACAGGAGGGTTCTATTTATTTTCCATGTTTTCTTCATAATAACTAAAATCACTTCAGTTCTTACATCCATATTTATGTCAATATACTGACAAAAAGTGCTTTAATTTATTTAATGTTTTCTTATCTGTTTTTAATCACATGATACACACAGTTGTTTGTTGTGTTTTATTTGTTTTTTTATTTTTATTTTTTACTTTATTTTTTCTTCCGTCCCCAGTGCTTCAGTCAAACAGCAGATCCTTACATTCATTCTCCAGGCCACGCTTTCGGTCAGTCTCGATCTCCACTTTGCGTAGGTTCTCGGCGCTCTGGTGCTGCAGCAGAGCTCGCTCTCGCTCCAGCTGCCTGAGCGAAGCCTCCACTTTCTGTCTGCTACTCATCTGACCAAAGAAGAGTCAAACGGTCAAACATGGACAGTGTCTTAACAAAATGGTAGAAGAGTCCATTTGACGGTCTTACCTCTTTGTCTAATTCTTTGACCAACTTGTCTAAACGGTTGGTGGCATTTCTACAATGAAAAAAAATGACAAATTATCATTTTGAAAAACCCTTAACAAAAAATAAATAAATGTTTGATTGGTGTCTTTGTCCTTTGTAACACTGGTCTATAAGTAAAACGCTTCCCTAATAAAACTAATGACATTTTATCACATGTGTGTTACTGATAAAGAAAACTCAAGTCTTAAATGCTGGTTGACTCAAGTTTCCAAGATAATTCTGGGGTCAAAATGTGAAATTATTAGAATTAACAAGAGAATAGGTTTTAGTCCAAAGGAATATTAATGTCAGATCTACTTCAAACACATTATGATCCATTCACTTTACAGGTTCTTTCTAGTGGAATATTTACTAATCCATTGTATACATGTACATAAACCAGCATAAATGTGGTTTATATATATATATATATATATATATATATATATATATATATATATATATATATATATATGCTTTCTTAAAAATTGTAGAGTAGTGTAACCAACAAGTATTTTGCTTCATATAGATAATAATGAATAATGGATATAATGTATGCATTTTGAGTGTCTATATATAGAAAAACACGGTATAAATCTAATCCATTATCTTCTTTTTTTTAATCAAGTCAGTGTTCTCCAATTGTACCACACTTCCTCAATCAAACAAACCATTTGTCATAAATATTTATGTCACAATATTTATACTGTACTCACTCGTAAGAGTTAATATGTCATATTTGTAATTTCCCAAATCATATTAATGAGAGAAAGAAAGAATGAGAGAAAGAAAGAAAGAAAGAAAGAATGAGAGAAAGAAAGAAAGAAAGAATGAGAGAAAGAAAGAAAGAAAGAAAGAATGAGAGAAAGAAAGAAAGAAAGAAAGAATGAGAGAAAGAAAGAAAGAAAGAAAGAATGAGAGAAAGAAAGAAAGAAAGAAAGAATGAGAGAAAGAAAGAAAGAAAGAAAGAATGAGAGAAAGAAAGAAAGAAAGAATGAGAGAAAGAAAGAAAGAAAGAATGAGAGAAAGAAAGAAAGAAAGAAAGAAAGAAAGAAAGAAAGAAAGAAAGAAAGAAAGAAAGAAAGAAAGAAAGAAAGAAAGAAAGAAAGAAAGAAAGAAAGAAAGAAAAACAATGAAAGCCTCCAGAACAAAGGACATTCAATAAAAAATATAAGAATTATCTGAAAAACTGTTGTCATTCTGTTTCCAATGAAACATATGATTTATTGTTAAAAAAAGTCTAAACTTTTAGTGCCTGGATCTCAGTAGAAAATGTGAAAGTGTTTAGTTTGTGTGTGCTGACAGTACTTACTTGCACTTCTGCTCCAGCTCATCTTTGGCCTGCATCTCATGGTTGAACTGTTCCTCCAACTGCTGAACTTTTTTCTGCAACTGCTCAGAGGGAAAAACATATATTTAATGTCATTCTTCAATTATAAAAGTCTGTACGATGTCCTTTTTTTCTCCTCTTCTTATCTTTTCTCCTATTTTGTGTCTGATCACTGAGAACACGTACCTCTGTGTTCTCAGAGCGATTCTCTTTCTCCTTACAGTCGTCTTTACGGTTCTCTGAATCCTCTTCCAAACACTCTTTACTTCCCTTCAGCAACCTGACAGATGAAGGATGAACAACACACAGTCAAGGCTCTGAGTCTAGGACTGAATTTAGCCCAGGTGGCCTTTGAGCTCCCAAAACATCCAAGATAATTTAATACAGGGGTTTTTAAATTATGGACTAATGAGCCTCCCCATACAGAATAGAAAAGCAGCAACCCCACCCCCCCCACCCCCCACACCCCCACACAGATTTATCACATCCTAAACATATATATTTTTAAACATCTTTATCTTCATCTCTATATGTGCTTAAATATCTTTTTAAAACACATTTTAACATCTATGTGTGTTTTTCACATGTCCTTTAAGACACTTTAACAATTCTTTTGTGTTTTTTAACCATTTTTCAAAATGTTTCCACATTTCTTAACATCTTAACACATCAGAATATTTTCTCTAATTTTCACTTTTGGTGTGATTTTGCCCCTTATGTGTAGCCTACATGTAGTTAGCTAACTACATGTAGGCTACTGTAGTTAGCTAACAACATGTAGGCTAATGTAGTTAGCTAACCACATGTAGGCTAATGTAGTTAGCTAACCACATGTAGGCTACTGTAGGTAGGAAAAGTCCCGGTAGCTAACTAATGGGGCAGACCAGGCATTAAACATTTCAATAACCACTTTGAGTTTTATAAAAACATTTAACAAAACAAAAACACCGGTTGTCATATTTTTTTTTAACATATTTGTCTAAAATTATTTTAGTCAACTAGAAGTTGGCCTGCTCAATGGCAGGCCACTCTGTAGTTAGCTAACCACATGTACTGTAGTTAGCTAACCACATGTACCGTAGTTAGCTAACCACATGTACCGTAGTTAGCTAACCACATTTACTCTAGTTAGCTAAATACATTTCCTTCAGTGAGCTAACCACATGTAGTTAGCTAGTTAGTGAACAGTAATAATGTATTTATCCATATTTAAACGAGATATTATCAACACATACGTGGCAAAGCCCACTATTTAACATAACTAACAAAGACAACAACATATTCACATCACACATGTATACAGTTAAACACCTGGAACTGTGTTATATTGAAAAGCCAATGCAGTTGGAGGATGTTTCAGGCTTTTTTCTTACATCTGGATGGGTTTACCTTTGGGAAAATCCAAAGGATGCCTCCAAACCACGCTGTCGTTGCCAACTGTTAACCATGGCGGTGGACTTGTAATGGTGGGCAACTACCTCTGGGAATCATTACTGTTTCTACCACATGGATCCATAATGACCAAGGAAACTGAAGACGTTTTATGAAAGCAGTTGTGCCCTGTGGTATAAACGATCCCTGCTTGATGTTCATGTGTTGAACCAGAAAACAGAAACATCACAATAAGCCCAATATCTACAAAGGCCCAGAAATCCACAGACGTCTGCTCTGGTTCTAGAGGATTACACACTGTCATACTTCCATTTACTAGTTTAACCCTTTAATGTTACAACAGGCCATTTGCACGATTTCTTTGCAAAAACATTGTCGGAAAATGTCTCTTTTTGTCAATTGTTTTGCACATTTGCTTTCAGGAAGAACTTAACTTTCAATATCTGACCATTAATTATCAAAATTATAAATAATAAAAGCTTAATGAAAAAGGGTTACTGAAAATCCTAATATAAAACTAATCAAATTTTACCACATGTGTTACTGATAAAGAAAACTCAAGTCTTAAATCCTGGTTGACTCAAGTTTCCAAGATAAGTCTTGGGTCAAAATGTGAAATTCTTAGAATAAACAAGACAATAGGTTTTAGTCCAAAGGAATATTGGTGTCAGATCTACTTCAAAACACTGTCTGCACATTATGATCCATTCAATTTACAGGTTCTTTCTACTGGACTATTTACTAATCCATTGTATACATGAACATAAACTAGCATATATGTGGAATAACACACTATTATATATATATGAAAAACAGGAACTAACCAGCACTAAAGTCATTTATTTTCAATTTCATCTTATTAAAGTATGTAAGATTTACCACATTGAATGTCTGAAGCAGTACTTTCTAAACAATTGTAGAGCAGTGTTATCATTAAATACTATTCATTTTAATATATATTAAACATATTTCATTTGGAAAGAATGGAATATGTACTTTACGTGTTTATCACAAGCTGGGCAACACATTAGCCTCAGTGCTAACAGAATCCCTGACTTTTTGTCGTCAAATGTTCCATCCAGAGTGCCAGCGTGTTGTTTTGCATCTTCCATTTTTATGGGTTGGTTCTGCTGCCACTGGGTCAACGGCCCATTTTTCACAGTGTGACGGTAACGGCCCCTAATGTGTTTCCAGAGTTGTTCAGAGTCATTCTGTACTACAGATGGTTTAATTGCATTAACATTTTTAGAATCACATTAATCAGGATGTTGGATTCATCTGCATTAATTTAGTGTTCAATATGTTTATTAACATTTAGAAAAAAGGAGGAAAAAATGTCACAGTAGAGATTCTAATCACCATCTCGTCTCATCATCTGAACCCACTTTATCCTCACTAGGGTCACAGGGGTCACTGGGGGCTTAACCCGGCTACAATGGGTGAAGGTGGGGTACACCCTGTAGGAGTCTCCAGTTCATCTCAGGGCTGAACATATATAGACAAACAATCACTGTCACATTCACACCTATGGGTGGTTTAGATTAACCAGTTAACCAGTTAACCAGTTAACCTAACAGTGCATGTGTTTGGAAACTGGATTACCTGGAGAAAACCCACGCAGACACGAGGAGAACATGTAAACTCCACACAGAAAGGTCTGGTGTGGGAATAGAACCAACAACCTTCTGTCTGTGAGGCACCAGTGTCCCGCCCTCCAATTGCAATCTCTACTTGGAAAATTTCCAATTCTACTACGACAATCTCTAATTCACTAAAAGAAAGTTTAATAATTCAATTAAAGATAGTCAAAGAAGAAAATGTTCACAGACTAAAAAGGTGAGAATATAACTGTGAAATGAAGTGGAACACCTGAACAAGCTTGGTGGCGTATAATTAGAAAACTAATTGCACCATGAAGTGTATAATTGATTAATATTATGTTCTAATATGGGTGCTATGAACATTAGAAAATAATGTAAAATATGACATGTGGAAGAAAATAAAAGCAATATCTGCTCTTATCATTTATATTGTCCACTATTATTAAATTCTGTAAATGTGATATGTTAAATACAATTATTGTTACTAAGGAAAAGAGTTCCCTTTTATACAGATTTGAATTGCTATCTCACGTAGGAGAATTGCCAATTCTCCTAGGAGAGATAACAACTGAGATTGTATTTAGTTAGGATTTCAAACTCCCCAAGGAGAGATGCCAATCACAATCTCTACGAGTAGAATTGGCAATGTTCCTAGAAGAGACTGCAATTGCCAACTCTACTAGAAGAATCGTCAATTGTACTTAACTGCCATCTCTACTGTAACACACACACACACACACACACACACACACACATACATATATGTATATAGACATACATGCATGTTCCTTTTTTAGAGAATATCTCCCCCCTTACTTGCATACATACATAAATATAAAAACTAAATAAAGATTGTCTTCATTCACAAAATATTCTATAAATACTCGTCGGCTGAGTTAGAACAGAAACCGTTTTAAATATCCTTTCATGTCTTCCAGGAATATTTTTACAGAAGAACTGTCAGGACTGCTTAAGGAGAATGTAAGTCAATTCTACAGGGTTGAGGAAAAGTGGGCAGGGGAATTGCTAATTTATTTCCGCTGGCTTCATTTCAGTCTACACTTGTTTTGTACTTAATCTTTTATCGCATACAACAAGATATTGTTTTTACTCGTTCTGTGCTACATTTAATTTTGTCTTTGTACACAACCCTGCACAAACACAGCTTTCCATTATTTATTTCTTGCAGTTACGTTTAGACTTTATTTTCTATATTCTCAT
Organism: Siphamia tubifer; assembly: GCA_020466265.1. Taxonomy (NCBI): domain Eukaryota; kingdom Metazoa; phylum Chordata; class Actinopteri; order Kurtiformes; family Apogonidae; genus Siphamia; species Siphamia tubifer. The sequence continues at coordinate 37,488,849 of CM035805.1, forward strand.
AATCTCTGTTGTACATGGTTTTATTCTGATTATTTTATGTCTTTTATCATATTAAACATCTACACTTCATGATTTAAACTTCTTCTTTTTATTATCTCTTATGTTACTTTCACTTTATTGCCTTATTCTCCATTTACCTACAACACCAAGACAAATCTTTAATATTCTTAAACTATTCCTGGCAATTAACCTGCTTCTGACTCTGACTCTGACTGTGTTAATGTCGTCTTCTTGGCCAGATCAGTCTTGTAAAGGAGATTAGAATCCAAATGAGATTTTCACCTGGTTGAAATAAGAAAAAAAATAATAATATAAAAGGAGCCATTATGTTCTTTAAAAAGCTGTTGTAATCTGCTCTTTTGAAGCGTTAATTCAACACATACACGTGTCATTTTTTTTAAAAAACTATTTCTCTTGCAATCTGAGACCAGGGTTTAAAAAGCAGACTCCATCATAAGCAGAGAGGGAAGTTAAAGGGGCTGTCAGAACAAGGCTGCAGTGTGGAGCTGGAACAGGCCGACAGTGTCTGACCGGTGTAAAAGTGAATTAAAGGTATGGGTGTGAAGCTCTATGTTTTGCATTTCAGGCACAGTGCTGTCCTTAAACCAACTTCCTGAGTCTAGAAAACTGGGCAAAAGGTCTCATACATTAGAACATGATGTTTGTTTCAATCAACTAATCCATTTTATTGTAGGATCTGGAGTCGTCAAATGTCCTCATATCCTCTTGACCCCCAGGAAAGTAGACGTTTTGGCTTTTTAAATGTTAAATAATTGCCTTTTTTGGCAACATCACGATGCATTTTTAACATTTGTATGGACTGTGCTTTGCAGTGGACATTTTTTAAATTTTTTAATAAAGCTGTGAAAGTCGTGTCCACAACAGAGGACAACAATGCATTGCTGGGTCTCAGGAGGATATTGTTTATTTAACAACAATGGAATTTATTTGATCGTGTTAAGAACAAAAGTCTTTCTTTGTATTTCATTTTTTTAAGTTAAAAAAGGGAATTAAAATTTAAGGTTATTTGAACACCTCAGAGTTCCTTCTTCAGCAAACATTTCTGTTCAGACAAGCTTTTTATGGCTTTTTATGATGCCTTGTTTTAATAACTTAGTCTTTTATTCCTGATGTAGCATTTTATTTTTTCAATTAAATTTTCTTTTTATTGATTTTTCTTTATCTATAGCAATTTGAAGATTCTTCTGAATGAAAAATGCTTTATAAATGCAATTTAATGTTATTATTATTATTCTAAACATGTGAAGTAAGAACAAATGTTAGATATCACTGTGTTTCTGTTATTGGCGCCAGATCATGGAATCTATTGAATCAAGAAATGAAATTGTGTTGAGATTTAAGTAAGTAAAGTAAAATAATCTCTAAGTGATTCAAGAACATGAATGGAAATTAATGTGTGTTAATGTTTTATCTGCTGTGATTTCAGGTCATTCAAAAGATGGGAGTAAGAGAAGCAGAAATAAACCTTTTATAGTTATTAATTGCATGTTCTTTATATGTATTTTGTACTTAAATCAAATAAAAATATTCAGTCATTCATTCAAGATACACAAAAAACCATAAATAACTCCAGGCACATGAGTATGTATGAACAAAAATGTAAAATGAGCAACTTCTCTTGGAATAAAAACACAGGCTGTGGCCAAATCCTAGATATGAAAGTAAAACAAACAACACTTACTGATCCTCCTTGAAATATGTGAAACCGACAAATGGCAGCTGGTTGCCCACAAAGGCTCTGGGTGGAGGGAAAGTCTCAGCATCTCCTTTATCATCCTCTATGTCATCAAAGTTACTGGTGTCGATGTCACTGTTGAGCTCTGGCACAACTGGGGCCACAGCTGGAAGACAGAGAGAGAGAGAGAGAGTCAAAAAAAAGGAAAAGAAATACAGCCAAAAGGGGATGGAGGAAGAGGAAGAAGAGGAGGAAGAGGAAGAGGAGGAGGAGCAACCCAAGTGGGGGTGAATCCAGAGGTAAGATGATGGATTATTAATGAATTCAATAATTAAAACTTAATGATGAACACGTTTTTACAAAAAAGAAATAAAATCAGCATAAACAACCTTTTTATTGTTTAATTTTCAGACGTTTATGAATAAATGTTAGGCCAACTTTGGCAGTGGAGGTCGTAGGAATAAGTTTTCTGCAGGTTGGCATGAGGCGAACACCACTCCTATTCCTGTACAGTGCTCGCTTTGTGCCCCACACACAGTGCCTTTTTTCACCAACCAAGGCCAAACACGCCAGGAGAAAACACTCCTTCTGCTCTCTACTAAAAACACCAAGTGTTCTTTAAAGGGATAGTTCACTATTTTTCACATGAATCTGTACAGGATCAGCGTCTTTACTCTGGTGCACCCACAATGACTTACCCCCGAGAGTGTCCTTTGAGTCCAGTTCTGGTCCGGTTTTGCTCAAAGCAAAAGTAGTCCCGGCAGATTTCCTGGGGTCAATAAAGTAAGGCTACGTCCAGACGAGTTCGATACAGGTTTATTTTTGTAACCGTGTCAAAAAGATATTCCATAAAAATAGAAATGTTTCAGTAAGAATTCTGTGTCAGCATGGGGCCGAAACACTTGCTGAAAATGATGCAATTCACATGACACACCACTATGAGCGCTGTAAGCCACTCCCACTGGATACAAGAGAAGAGAACAATAGAAGTAGTGCACATGTGCCCACATCCTTTTTATTTTCTGGTGCAACACACACACCGGACACAGACAACAACAACAACAACAACAACACTGCAATGCATTCACCACTGCTACCCTGTTGTTCACTATTGTTGCCGTCTGTGACGAGAATGAATACTACGGGTGCAAGGCTGCTGTTTTTTTCTGGTCATGTGGTCATGATGTGGGTGTGAACACACATACTTTACTCGTCCTGATTGATGCGGAACCGGCACCGTCTCCAGATCTTTCCATTCTGGGACCCGTCTTCCAAAAATATCGTTTTGGGGTATGCATGAGACGGGTCTCATTTTGATGAAAGGCCAATCTGTTAAGAAAGTACGTCAGTTTCACGCAAATTTGTTTCCATACAGATTGGGACTAAAACGTGTGTCCAAATGAGTGATTTGTTTGCAGAACAAAACCGTCCATGACAGTTTTGTTATGCAAATAAGGGTCCATTTACATGAGGATGATTGCGGCTAAATACAACAATATATCTGAAGACTCCTTCCAGAGTGGGGCGTACTGAAGACGCACTGGGTCGAGTCTCCGTCTAAATGGCAAGAAACGTACATGTTCATGTTGCGGGCGTCTTTACGTCACATAGTTTCATGTCACGTTATGTTCATATGTTGAGCAGGTAAAGCAACGAACATGTCGGACAACCTGGATCCCACAGATCTTCCAGCTGCATTAGCATTAGCATTAGCACTAGCAGCTCTAGTAAATGTAGAGGAGTCATTTCAGTTAATGTACAGACATTACACATGTACCATAGACAGGTGGACAATTACATACGTCAAAAACAGAAAAGGACGCTGATGAAAAACTGAAGACGAGACGCTACTTTTGTGTCTTCTGTTTTCATCATCTCCATATAGACGTAGCCTAAATCACTCATTCGAATACATACTGTTTTGATAAGAAACACATTTTATTTTGTTGACCCCAGGGGCAACCTGCCGGAACTACTTTCGCTTTGACCAAAACTGGACCAGAACTCGACTCACAGGACACTGTCGGGGTTAAGTCACTGTGGGTGCAGCACAGTAAAGACACTGATCCCATACTGTACAAATTCATGTGAAAAATAGTGAACTTTCCCTTTAACAGCCTCTCGTTAACAACAACAAAAAAAAGCAGAGAAAAACGTGTCAACGGGCCAATCAGATAAAAATAAAGCCCAGTCTTTCTCCTATAAATAGCTCCCAATTACGATAAAAAAAAAAACCCAAAAAAACCTCTATTATGGATCAAGTTCGTCAGACCAGTGTAATTCTGTCTGGGAGTAAAAGGAGCTCATTACTGTTGGAGGTGGAGACACAACCCTCAGCGTGACAAATGTGACTCAAAGATGGTGGATAAAATACAGGGAGAGATCAAGCGGTGGAATGAAACAAATGAAAAATAAAAAGGATGAAGCAGAGGAAAAAAAAAAAGCCAGAATGTGGTGAGACAGAAAGAGACACAGGCCGCCCTATGGAGGCCCTTGTGGCACGACTTCCCAGCATGCTCTCTGATAGCGGGCTGTTAATGACAGACAGCCGTGGCCACAGTGAGAGTGAGAGAGCGGGAGCAGCCCTCCGACTGGGGCGCCCCTCTCATTAGTCCAGTCCACACAGGCCGCACACCCTGCCCCGCCCTCCCCTACAGGGGGTGCTGCCTCCCCTCTCGTCCCGTCTCGTCCATTCATCCATGTTACTTGGTTTCTTCAGCCCAGTTTTTAATGAGCTTTGATAAACATGAAGACAGTTTGATAGACGGCAACCACAAAAATAAAATAAACTAAAAAAGCACTCTGAGAGGAAGACCCCCCCCCCATGAAGAGAGGTCCGCCAAGGAGGTTATGGTTTTGTCTGTCTGTCTGTCTGTCTGTCTGTCTGTTGGTTAGCAAGATAACTCAAAAAGTTATAGATGGACCTTGATGAAAATTTCATGACGTGTTGGGGGGGGGGGGTTAGTCACAAGGAACAAATTACAAATTAGATTTTAGTGATGATCCGTAAGAGATCCTGGATCCTGGATCACTTTGAAATTATTGCGGTAAATAGAGAATAAATGTATTCTTTATTTACATGATTAAAAACTTGGTCCTCATGAGAGATGTAAAGGAGTGTGTGTGTCTGTTTGTATTCCTATCTGTATGGGGACATTAATGTGTTTACACTGTCACACCATGGGGACCTCTGACACTATGGGGACCAAAATTCAGATCCCCATGAGAGTTAAATATAAATAAGGGTCCCCACTAGTAAAATAGAAATGATGTGACCCAATAAATGCGTTTTTTCTTCAGGAAGTCCCCATAAAGTGAAACAGGGAAACAGGTGTAAAGTTAAACATGTATTATTCAAAGGTTTGAAGATGCATATTAAAAAGAATATTTCTTTTTATGCATTTAAAAAAATATACATGCATATTATTTTTTATTATCTATTTATTTAAGTATTATTTTTTTTGTATAGGTCTGTTTGTTTGTCTGTCTGTCAGCAGGATTACGCAAAAAGTTCTGAACAGATTTTGATGAAACTTTCAGGAATGATAGACAATGGGTCAAGGAAGAACCCATTAGAGTTTCAGTAATGAAGGTCAAGGTCACACTAAAGGTCAACAGATAAACACACATTAGTGTGGTTTTTTTTCATTCACATGGTCTAACCTTCAGACATCAGATGCATCAACACCTATAACCCTAACCTTTGACCCCTAACCTTCAGGCATCAGATGGGTCAACACCTACGGCTCCATCATGTCATGTTTTAACATCATATGACACCATATCGAGCCTTGGCGGAGGTCTGCTGTGACTGACTCTGAGGTTTTTAATTTTAATGAAATTTTTTTATTTATATAAGAAAAGAACTTGGACCTCATGAGACATGGAAACGAGAATGTGTGCGTGCGTGTTGTGGCACACATGAGCGGTGCAGCGGTGGCACAGGAGTGGTTTGGCGTTGCAGACCGCCAGGATGTGATCAGAAGTTATGTGTGTGTTGTTTTAATCAGATCCAGGTGAAGCTCAGAGGTGGAGAGTTAAAGGAAAAGAGTCTGTATGTAATTAAGGACAGACACAGAGGTCCTGTTCATGCTGCTGATTTCCTCCTTGGTCTTTCCTTCCTAATAACCTTTAGTCTAACTTATCTAAATAGGAGGTTTCAGTCTGACAGTAACTATGTATGTCAGATGAAATGCTGAATGTAGGGCGACTGTAAGAGGTGTAAATGTGGTAACAGAAGGAAAACAATAAACACTGAATGGGCACTGTAATTCAATCAAACGCCCTTTCTTCTCATGCACCCTTTTTTTTAACCCTTTTATTGGGCCAGTGACTATTTTTGGTCATTTCTGCATTCATTACAAGACAGTGACAGCAACAGTTGTTTCATTCTTTTGCCTTACATGTGTTTTTCTTGTACTTTTTTTTTTTTTGAACCACAGCCAAGGAGAATATGTTTTCATCAGGATTTGTTTGTTTATTCATCTGTTCTGGATGGATTTGGATTAAGTTTTCAGGCAATGTTGACACTGGCACAAAGAAAAAAAATATTACAGTTTGGCAGTGTGGTTATATTTACCTCAGGGCCAGTTCTGGTTAAATCGGTGCGTTAGGTGAGCACCCCTCTTTCCTTTTTATGGAATTAGAAATTAGCATCTGTCAAAATTATGCGATAAAAAGTCAAAACAATGCATAAAAAAGGCAAAATTATGCAATAAAAAGTCAAAAGTATGCAATAAAATGTCAAAATTATGCAATAAAAAGTCATAGTTTTGGCTTCTTATTGCATAATTTTGAGATAAAAAGGCCAAATTATGCGATAAAAAGTTAAAATTATCAGATAAAAAGTCAAAATTATGTGACAAAAAGTCAAAATTATCAGATAAAAAGTCTAAATTCCCAGTCAATGAACACAACAAGAATTAATCCATATATAAGGGGTACTGTGAGAAAAAAAAATTTAATGAATGGTTTGCATGGATGTTTTGTGTTAATGATAATTAGACACCTGTAACTCAACAGGAGGGTTAACATACAATAAGTTTTGTAATTAATAAAACACTAGCACACTACACAATGTTGCCTGACATTCATTAAAAATAAAATTACTTGAGTAAATCATTGTTATTTATGACATGCCGTAACATGTGACACATAAACAAGCTCTAAACAGACAGATGACATTTCCTCAGGGTGGCCCCAGGTAACACAACCACACCTTAATAAACACAGATATGCAAAACTATACCAAGTACTTTTAGATCTCCCTTTGTTGTGCTTCTACAACTACAGTCGTGGGAAAAATGATTAGACCACTCCTTATTTTATTCAGTTTCCTGTTCATTTTAATACCTGGTACAACTCAAGTTACATTTGTTTGGACAAATATAATAACAACAAATATAGTTCATAAAAAGTTAATTTCAGAGCTTATATATATATATATATATATATATATATATATATATATATATATATATATATATATATATACACATCCCAATTACATGATGTTTTTCATTTCAATTATTTATTCTTAATAACATAATTTGGAATTAAAGCCATTTCGTTTGTGTTTACGTGGACATGTTAATTCCGAATAAAGGTTTCCATGGAAACAGGTGTATTCTGCTCTAGTTAATTGGTCTTTAAGAGCTGGAGGTATAGAGGATTCTGATTGGACAGAATGGCTGCTTAACATCTGGATGTCTACTGGAAGGAAACCATTGCATCCACTTCCTGTTTTCCATTCATTTCAACTATCAACATGTTAGACCAGATACTACATGTGATTTTTTTTTACTTTATTCTACGGTCCTCTAGAATGTTACGACTGCTCCTATTCACTTTGAACAGATTTTTTTCGATAACCGGCTGCTGCGCCGTTAACGGCCGCTGCCAATGGCAATGAGTTTTGTCACTTCAGATTCATGGTACCATATCACTCCACAGGTAGTTCAGCCACTTTGAAAGTAAATATTAGCTACGTTGTAACAGCTATTTTATCCAGTCTGTTAGAGTAGTAGCAGTAATAAGTTGCAATAACCTGTAGAATAAGCGTGATAATGTATTGCCCACGCGTGACTATCGAAAAATATTTCCCTTCGGGGCGGAACAACACCCCTCCGCCTTCGGCGCCTGGGTGTTGTTCGGCCCCGTGGGGAAATATTTTTATCTTGCTATTTTTATAATAATTACGAAGCAGCAGCTCGACCAAATCAACCACCACTATTGTCACTTTGGATAAAAGCGTCAGCGTCATTACGATGAGACCGAAATCGTTTGCAAAACGACAGGAATAATATTAAAATGGAATTAACGGTAACACTTTACTTGATGGGTCAATTCATAACACATTCATAGCAGCTGTAATAAACTGCACATGAAACATTCATTACTGTTTCATTGAGACATGACTCTACATTCATATCAAACCTTTCATGAATGTGGAAGACAGAACGACGACAACAATCGCAAAGCAGCACTGTGCGCTGTAAGATGTTCGTTGTTTTCTTTTCTGTCTGTTTTGGTCACATGACACACACTGGAGTTAGTATTTGATCGTTTCTGAGAACTTTTGCTGGTCTAATAATTTTGTACGTCCCATATGTGCTGTACAGCTGGTAATCCTGCAGGTTTGTGCGTCATGTGCTCTGATGTTCTGCACGGCATTCGCTCAGATCATGTAAGATATGAGACAGGAGCATATGGACAACATGTGTACCATACATGTAGGTTTAGTGGCTCAGGGGCTGGAAATAAACTATGATCTACAGCTGAAATGAACCAGATCCACAGAGGAATGAGATAGAGTTGATAAGAGCAACACAAAGATAAAGAGTAAAAGCAATGAGATGAAGGAGAAGGAGAAAGAAAATAAGTCACTCACTATCCCAGAAGGAAGACAGGGCAGCTCAACTTGGACAGATATAAAAGGAGTTAAGATGTCAAAACATTTTCACTGGTTTCTAACCCTCTGCTGCAGTTCATTACCAGTGCATCTCATTCTCCTTTTTCCTGTGTGACATTTGCAAACTAATAAAGACGACGGACAAACACGCATGTTTCCGTACTTACTCTCACGGATGTTGTCAAAGGTCCACTGGTCGTTCTTGAAGAAAGGGTGGCATTTGATTTCATCCACTCCGGTGCGGCCCAGACGAACCTCCCTGCACACACAAGGACCAAGGAGTCAGACAGATGAGCGCCGCCTCAGCCCGAAAAACACAAAACACACACCCCTGCTCCTCCCATCCACCCACAACATGACATCTAAAACACACAGCCTGGTAGAGTGACCGCTAGGCACTGACCGCAGCGCCTCCACTGACCAGCATGGAGAGCCACATGACCACCGCTGGACACTGGACCAACAGGAGAACCTCCTCTAGAACCCGTCCAGACCTGAGGTAATACAGATCAAGGAGGAGCGAAGGAGTGCGGAGACGGCAGGGTTAGACCCAAGCATCAGCAAACTAAAACATGACTGCTAGAGCCGCCGCTGCCTTCACTCTCTGAAAGTCTACACACTTTTCCTCTCTTCTGCACCCCCCCCACCCCCACCCCCCACTACTGGGTACAGGGCTGGAGGGGTGCGGCAGTTTTGGGCTTGCCACGTGTGGGACATTCCAGACCCAGCCAAGAGGAAGAGAGGCAGGGGTGGGGAGGAAGAAACAGAAAAGAAAGAAAGAGAGAGAAAGAGAGAGAGAGAGAGAGAGAGAGAGAGAGAGAGAGAGAGAGAGAGAGAGAGAGAGAGAGAGAGAGAGAGAGAGAGAGAGAGAAAGAAAGAGAGAGAGCGAGAGAGAGAGAGAGAGACAGAGAGAGAGAGGAGGGTTACAAAATAAAGTTAATTAAACCTCTTATGTTCATTTGTAACTTAATGAATACTTCAGATATCACCATGAAATTACATGGGCATATAAATATAGCGAATGCACATCACATGCAATGATGCATTTGAGGAAAGGTCAAAGGTCAAGGTCACAATTACCTAAAAGGTCAAGCATAGACATATCATGCCATAATTTAATCAATACTGGATATATTATCATCATACTACACGCACTGACGCATATATAATTAAATTATCAATACTGCACACTACATCTGGTTGAAAAATTTATTTTTTTTGGTAATACTGACATATTTACAGAAATGTCCATTAATGTGTAGTTTCTGCCAATCTCAACATGTTCTTGAATTAAAGCCAAAAATGTGATTTTGACCTTTCTGCTAAATTCAACCTTGACCTTTGACATTTTACAATATTGATAATTTTGTTATATGTATATATGTGTCAGTGTGTGTAATATTATGATAATATATCCAGTACTGATTAAGTTATAGTGTGATATGTCTATGTTTGACACACAAACAGTGTTACATAAGTTAATTTTGCGACATGTCACCTTTGACCTCCAGAGATCTCAAAAACTATTGGTCGTAGGTGAGAACCCCAATTATGTGAATTGTAGAAATATTCATTCCGCATCGTTTGGTACCAATCTGAATGTTCTGTGACCCTCCGTTCTTGAGTTATAACCGATGATGTGATTTTGACCTTTTAGTTAATTATGATCTTGACCTTTGACCTTTACTCAAATGGATCATTGCATCTGATGTGCATTAGTTATATGTATATGCCCATGGAATTTAATGGTGATATCTCAAATATTAATGGAGTTATAGCATGATATGTCTCTGCACACACACACACACTCAAGTCAAACCCAAGTCATGTTTTGGTGAAAAGAAGAGAGTCACTGAGGAAAGGATGGAGAAATGGAAAATGTCAGCAAGGAAAAAAGGTAGAAGAAAATAAAAAGCGAGTGTGATGAAAAACATATGGAGAAGATGGGATGAGGTTTCCAAAAAAAAAATTTAAAAAAAATCCAGAAGAAGAAGAAGAGGGTGTAGTGGTTACAGGGATGAGTGGGTGATTCAGCAAGATATGGGTGACAGTGACAGAGCATGTGGGTTAAGTGGTGAATGAATACATTGGTCAGTGTTCAAAATGTGTGTGTGGGCGGCCGGGCACCCATGCACATGTGAGATTCTGTCTGTGGTGAGAGAATGGTGAGTGAGAAAGTAAATAAACTAAGGGAGGAAAAATGAAAGGCCGCTCTGTGCTGAAGCAGAAAGGGCCTGTGTTTGAAAAGGAGGCGGGGCTACTAATGTAAACAGGAAGTGGTCTCTTCCAGAGGGATGGCTACTAACCAAGTACATGACACCCATGAATGCATTCGTCAAACATTTACCTTTCCTTCTAATAATATCTCACAACAAAACTTTAAAAATAAATACATAAATTAAAAAAAATCAGGGTTATATGTAGTTTTGAGAAGGATGTTTTGAAATGTTAGAAAGGAAAAACTATTTAAGGTACTAGTTTAAAATGGTGAGCATTAAAGCTGAAGCTCTACATGTTGTTTTCATTCATTTGTAAAAAGATAAAGTTGTAAACACCTAAAAAGCTAAAAGAAAATAAAGTTAAAAAGAAAGAACATTTTAAAAACAATAATGTGTATTTGGATGTAACATCTGTTCTAATCACCAATTATTCATTAATAACCATAATTTAGCTCCATCTACTTTTCCTCAGTAATTTCAATTAATTAGTCATATTCATAATAAAATCAAAAGGGGGGGGGGTCTACATGTCTATCCTATTAGCCCAAATTAACAAATTAAATATAAAGATAGTTGATGCTATTTTATGCTAATAAAGCTTCATTATTCGGTTTTGAAATAGAAGTGTATATGTTTCATCTGAGTGACAGTTGACATTTATATTAGATCTGTCAAAAGTAACGCATCAAAAATTTTAATGCAATTCATCCATTTGAACGACAGGATGCATTTTGGGTAATTTGTTCAGGTAGAGTTAAGGTTGTGTGTGTTTACACAGTCACACCATGGGGACCTCTGACACTATACACAAGGGTTAAATATAAATAAAGGTCCCCACTAGTCAAACAGAAATGATGTAGCCTTATAAATACATGAACTTATTTTTTTTTCTAGAAGTTCCCATAAAGTATGAGGGAAACAGGTGCAAAGACAAACATGTATTTTTCCTTAAAAAAAATAAAATAAATAATAATAATTATTTATATATATATATATATATATATATATATATATATATATATATATATATATATATATATATGTATATTTTTTTATGTATTTTTCATTTTTTTCATTTTTATGTATTACCATTATTCTATATATTCTCAAATTTAGTAATTTTTAAAAAAATTTAATTTAGTTAATTTTGCCACATCACCTTTGACCTCCAGGGATCTCAAAATCTATTGGTCGTCAATGATAACACCAAGTATGAGAATTATATAAATCTTCATTCCGCATCATTTGGTACCAATCTGAAAGTTCTGTGACCCTTCATTCTTGGTAATGTCATGTTGACCTTTAAGTTAATTGTGACCAAGACCTTTGACCTTTAGTCAAATGGATCATTGCATCTGATGCGCATTAGTTATATGTATATGCCCATGGAATTTCATGGTGATATCATAAATATTCGTTGAGTTATAGCATGATATGATGATATGTCTCTGCAGACACACACACACACACACACACAGACAGACAGACAGACAGACAGACAGACAGACAGACAGACAGATTACAATAATGTCTCCCAACCAATGTTGGGCGAGATTAAAAATATCAGATAAAGGTAGCACAGTTAGCATAGTTAAAAATATATCTCATAAAAAGCTTTTCTTCTAGAACTTTGCTCCATTAAATCTATAAATAAACTCCGTATAAATAAAGGTTATAATGACTGTGCGCTGTTGAGCTTCAGTGTTGTTTAAAAACTGTTAAAAACACATCAGTGAGGCTCAGTGTGGCGCTGGGTGACATGCTCCCTCATTGTGGTGAACGCAGCCACTGCAATTTAGAAACATTCCTACGAACAACATTGTGCTGCCATAAATACAACAGTATGTCGTACACCAATCAGCGTCTAAAAGAATGCTCTATTTTCTTCCGTTCGTGTTTTGTTTATTACAAACTACAATGTCTGGTGGTTTGAAGGGATTCTAGAAACATTTTATCTTATATTTGTAGCCTGTGTAATTCCAACACTTGGAACAAACACTGATTGGAAAGTATTGAACAAAGTATTAAAGTTTTTTTTTGTTCTTTGGATGCACTCACACTTATATAAAAACACAATTTTACTTTAATAACTTTTATTCCTCAAGCAATTTGGAAATCTTTACCGAGATTGACTGGACAGACTGTCCCTTTGGCTTTCTTAGTCACATATTAGACAATTTTGTATGAATTGTTATTCACTTCAATTAAATTTTATTGTGTTAGGAGACTATGTACGATTTTAAACATAAATGTTGAGATATAATTATGAGATAAAAACTTAAAATTGTGAGATAAAAAGTCTACATTATGAGATAAAAAGTTCAAATTATTCGGTAAAAGGTCTAAATTATCAGATAAAAAATAAAAATTATCAGATAAAAATGTACAATTATTAGATAAAAAGTCTAAATTATCAGATAAAATGGTAAAATTATTAGATAAAAAGTCAAAATTATCAGATAAAAAGGTAAAATTATCAGATAAAAAGTCAAAATTCTAAGTCACTAAAAACAACCAGACTTAATTCATATATGAGGCTCACTGTGGTTTTTGGAGAAAATTCAAGTCTTTTAATTGCGTCTTATAGTCCAGAAAATACGGTACCTTCTAGAAATACTTTAGTGGAACCATCATATATAGTGTATATCATGTCGACTTGTACCGACCTGTCAGTGAGAAAAGCACAGATGAGGTCTTTGCCGTTCTGAGAAATCTCCAGATCATCTGGGAAGGCCAGGGATTTTTTGTGGTTCATGATTTTCCCATAAGTTCCCACCAAGGACTCGGCATAAAAAGGAGTTTCACCTGTGACAAGAAGGAGACGTAGAATCACTAAAACCTCAAACTTTGTGTGCATACTTATTACATAATGTTGCCACATTATGAAATAATTGTTTATATTTTGCAGCAGCAGGTGCTTTGGTTTTGTGGAATTAAAACATGCTTTATGTCTTGGCTGTAATTAGACATATTAAACATTAGGATAATTTGAAATATATAAGAAAACACTAAAATATTTGAAATATATTTTGGAAACATTTATTACATAACACGTTGTGGCAGTTTATTACAAAATTAAATGAAAAAGTTTGGACGTTTATGACAAAATGCGTCTCAATAGGGTCTCAGGAGGTTAAAGTTAACATGTGTGGGTGTTGACGTGGAGACCCCTTCTGGTTATGTGTGGGTGGGTGGGAGAGTGGGAGGGTAATTTACAAAATGCTTTAATGATAATATTATTTGATGATGAATCTGGAAAAAGTCAATAAAAAATGCAAGTCTTTAAATATAAAATTAATCTATTATTATTTTAATTTACCTGTATTCTGTTTTATTTTCATGTATTAATTTACTCTTCATATATTTTTTATTACACAGCAATTATTATTATTTATTTGTTTGTTTTTCTGTTTGTCTTATTTTGTTATGTAATTATAAAAAAAAAAAAACAATAAAGAGAATATAAAAAATAAATAAATGAAATAAAAATGGCAGAATATGATGCCACTCACCAATCAGCAGCTCATAAATAAAGACCCCCACAGACCACCAGTCACATTCGCGGCCATAGTAACCGTCACCTCCCTGGGACTGAAGCACCTCAGGGGAAATGTAGTCTGGAGTTCCTACAGCAGTGTCACAGTGGACCATGCCCGTCTGGAGACAATAAACATTCAACAGACAAAACAAAAGACAGAAAAATGGAATAATAGTCACAATAAAAAGACTACTTTTTTTTTTTTTTTTTGGAAACCCACAGAAAAACAAAAGACTGTCAGGGTCCAAACATAACCACAATGTTTTGTCTTTGATAGAAGAAAAAAAATAAAAGCATTCTCTACACTGAAAAAAGTGAAATATTGATTAAGTTAAAAAAAAAATCTTCTTCAATTTAATTTAATTTTTTTATCTCATGATTTTCACTTTTTATCTGATAATTTTTACTTTTTATATCATAATTTTTTACTTTTTATGTCATCCTTTTGACTATTTATCTAATAATTTTGACTTTTTATGTAATAATTTTGACTTTTTATATCATAATTGTTACTTTTAATTTCATAATTTTTACTTTTTATCTCATCCTTTTGACTTTTAATCTAATCATTTTGACTTTATATCATAATTTTGACTTTTTATAGTCACACACAAAAAAATCCAGTTGAGTGAACCAAACTGAATTGCATAGAGTTTGTGTTATTTTAATTCAATTTAACTTGATTCACTCAACTAGATATTTTTATGTGTGACCTATTGAAGAAGACATTTGAAGTCGATTCAATCTTTTATTTTTTCAGTGCAGCAGGAGGAGGGACAACGTTTCATATTTTAGTTGATTTTCAGAGCGCTCAAATGTGTCGCTCTGTGCTTGTTGTGAACCGCTTATTTTCAAATTGCTGTGGTCAGAAACAAAAGGTGGAAAAAACACTTCCCCAACCACACCAGAGACAGGATCCCTGCGCTGCGGAACGGTCATTTAACACAATAACGTCTGAAGTCGAGCAAAAACAACCTGATGCAAGACTGTTGTTCTGAGGTTTCATTCACATTCTGAACACTTGGTGGCGCATCAGAGCTACATTACTTTACTTTTGTGTTGATTTTATTACTTACAATCATTTGTCTTATTTATAAATCAGAGAAAGAGAAGAGGAAAAAAAAGAAATAAAAGAAAAAAAGGAGCCGTTCAGGACACAATTCTACACCTTACACAGTTCCCAGTAAAAAGATTCAAAGTCTTAATTTTTTCAGAGTTATTCCAACAATGGACACATTTAATTGGTAACACTTTATAATACCTACACACAATCCACTATGTATTAACCATTTATTACCTATTTCTTAATGTTTATTCAGACACAATTTATCAGAAAAAAAAAAAAGTTTCTTCATTTCCATTTGTAGCCGTGTGAAAAAAAATGTTTTATGATTAATTGTGCATAAGCAATATATTCAAACATTAAAAAATATCAAATGGTTAATACATAATGAAAAAGAAAACTGTTGCAGATCACTGAAAAATATTTTAATGATATTCAGGATGCGGCACAAAATAACCTGGTAAATACGCTTTATTAACTGTATTTGTGTGAAGGGGGCGGTATCCTATGGTATGGAGAGATAAAAAGTCAAAATTATGAGACAAAAAGTCAAAATTATGAGACAAAAAGTCAAATTATGGTATAAAAAGTCAAAATTATGGTATAAAAAGTCAAAATTATGAGATCAAAAGTCAAAATTATGAGACAAAAAGTCAAAATTATGAGACAAAAAGTCAAATTATAGTATAAAAAGTCAAAATTGTGAGACAAGAAGTCAAAATTATCAGATAAAATATAAAAATTATCAGAAAGTCACTAATCACGACCAGCATTAATCCATATATCAGTCCCACTGTGGTTTTTGTAGAACTAGTTATTATACAGTAACAATAACTGCCTCATGTCTAATAATCTATAACTACTGAGACTGAACAACAACAACTTTAAGGTTATTTTTCTCAGTTTGTTTCTGTGCATAGTGTCATAGTTTGTGGAACAGAACAGCTCCATCCTCCTAGAATGTGTTTGCTTTGAAAGGTTTAAAGGAAAAAAAACAAACAAAATAACCAGGGAACACGATCTAAAGACAGTGGACACACATGGTCCTACCTCATCCATCTTCATACATGTCCCAAAGTCGGCCAGTTTGAGGTGTCCGTGTTGGTCCAGCAGCATATTATCAGGTTTGACATCGCGGTGGATGAAGCCCATGGAGTGGATGGCGTTCAGCGCCAGCACCACCTCAGCTGTGTAGAACTGAGCCCACTTCTCTGGCATGTCATAGTTCATGGTCAGTGTCACCAGGTCTCCTCCGGGCATGAACTCCATCACCATGAAGAGGTGACGGTCATCTTGGAAAGCACAGCACAGCTTGGAGACAAGAAACAACACATGTCAAAGGCCTCGTTAGGATTTAAACCACGATTTGGACACAGACTGAGGGGAGGGTCTTTTGCATTGTTTTATTAAATACTTTGTAAATATATATATTTTTTAAATCTCATAGTGCCTCTGCTTTTTTCCACTTCTGGAAATGAATAATTAAATTCCATATTACAGTCCATATGTGATATAAACATTTCTTTCAGGGTAATTATATACCATGAATAAAATAATAATATCTTTATTACCTATAGTGACATTATTGTATTTCTACCTCAGTTATTTGGGATGCTAAAGTAGTTAAGTTAGTTAGTTAGTTAGTTATGAGGGTAATAGGTGCAAAGTGAAACATGTGTTTTTCAAAGACTTGAAGATGTGTTTACTTTTTTTAAGTATTTATTTTTGTGTATTTTTTAATGATTTATTTGTTTTTTAATTTTTACTTTAAAAAAATATTATTTATTTTATGTATTAATGTTTATTTATATTTATTTTAAATCATAATTTTTAATTTGTTCATTCATTTTTATGTATTTTTTGTTTTAATTTTTTTATTTACTTTATTTTATTTCAAAGGAAAAAAAAAAAGATAACGTCCCAATGGCTACTTGATTACAAACTTGGTCCTCATGTAAACGAGTTTGCATGTGTGTGTGTGTGTGTGTGTGTGTGTGTATGTATGTGTATGTATTTATATCTATGTGTGTGTGTGTATATGTATATATGCACTTTTCATACATGTACCATGTATGAAAAGTGCATATATAAATAAAGTTTGGTTTGATTGATATGTATGTGTGTGTGTGTGTGTGTGTATACATGTGTGTGTGTGTGTGTGTGTGTGTGCTTGTATACATGTATGTGTGTGTGTGTATGTATACATGTGTGTGTGTGTATATACATGTATGTATGTGTGTGTGTGTGTATGTATACATGTGTGTGTGTGTGTGTGTGTGCTTGTATACATGTATGTGTGTGTGTTTATGTATACATGTGTGTGTGTGTATATACATGTATGTATGTGTGTGTGTGTGTGTGTGTGTGTATACATGTGTGTGTGTGTGTGTGTGTGTGTGTGTGTGCTTGTATACATGTATGTGTGTGTGTGTATGTATACATGTGTGTGTGTGTGTATATACATGTATGTATGTGTGTGTGTGTGTGTATACATGTATGTGTGTGTGTGTGTGTGTGTGTGTGTGTTCACCTGTACGACCCAGGGACTGTCAGAAAAGGCCATAATGTGTCTCTCCTCCCAGAAGAAGGCAGAGTCTGAGCGCTTGATCATCTCAAACTTGTTGAGCTGCTTCATGGCGTAAACCTTCTGCGAGGCCTTATGACGGACCTGCGGCCAAAGGGGGAGGGGTCAAAGGGTCAAAGGGCGAGTACAAACACTGATAACACTACAAGGAGAATAATTTCAGAGTGGCACAAATGTCATGATGACACAGTGATGATAAGATGAGAATGAAAATCCCAGTGGAGGGGGAAGCCATAATTATCAGCACACACCCATGGACAGACATGCTAACACAAGATCTGAAGAACAAACCCCTCCACACTCTGCACCAATCACTCCTCTCCTACACACTGAGCCTGTGCAGACACGTTTGGACTGCAAGAAAAACTACTTTAGCCTCCGGCGGTACAGGAAACAAATATTCCCAAACCGTATGGAATGCCTATTCCTGGTTAAACCAGTTAAAGTTCGGTGATGGTGGTGAAAAAGGAATGTCAGTTCAAGCTCAAGCACCAAAATCAAGTTCTAATAATAATAGATGTTGGTTGGTTCACAGACTGTAGCTCCCTCTAGTGGTCGACACGTGTGCACAGCTCCCTGGAGACACATCTGGAGGAACATCCAACTGCACTGATGCTATATTTAAAAATTAATACATTTACTGATAAAGCCTTTACACTCACCAGCTGCACTTCTCCATATGCTCCTCTGCCGATCAGTTTGACTTTATCAAAGTCGTCAAGTTTCACCTGCAGGTCTCTCAACTGGGTCACTGACTTTTCATCTGCACATGAAAACACACACGTGACTTATCGAGTTGTACCAGTTCAGGTCTGTGGTGCATTTAACAGTGGTGGGAAGACACTCTGTACATCTGGCAACAGTGAGTGTACACGTATATGTTTTATTCATGAATATTTGTGTGATATTTGACTGTGAAGTTGTTTAAGCAGATGTGGGTGTAATTATTTTAGAAGCTCTTGGGGATTTTTGTAACTTCAGTATGATTAGAAAAGTAGAGTTTAATCTGAGCTTTGATTGTTTGATGTATTTACTTTAAATATTAGTGAAGATAAAGTAAGTTAAGTAATTTCCTTTAATGGATCAATAAAGTACCTATCAATCAATCAGTCAAGAACTTACTTTTAGACAATTATTTCAATAATATTATATAGATAATATTCACATGTTCTATTAGCAGATTTTTTTTCTGCTTGAATTAGGCAAAAAAAAAAAAACTAATCTTGAATTAAACAAAAAAATAATCTGCCAATGGAACAAGTGAAAATGATCTTTAGATGATTATGTCTTATTTTAAATGTGCAGAGACATTTCATCTGTTAATTTAAAAAATACACTGGGTAAGATTTTGTGGGTTTTTTTCCCAGTGTATGTTCAAACAGTGACGCTTCAAACAGGATCAAAGCATCATTTCTCTCGCAGCACTGACCGTACGGTTCTTATTTCTTCTAACGTTACAGCAGCTCCCACAGGGCACAACCGGAAAGTTCTTCTATATTCAGAATAATTTTAAACTGGAGGCAAAAGTCGAATCCTTAACCTTGTCTGTTAACAGCTGCTAAATGAATATACAGTATGATGCACTAACTGTAGGAATGGATTCAGTGACTCATTTTATTTATTAGCTTTTATAACAATTAACATGTTCAGTGCTCATTCCCAATGTTCCCTGGTGTATATTTAATATCTTTTCAGGTTGTTTTAAAGCTGATCACAACACTCTTGACCTTGTCCACATCTACACAACCCCCAAATGTGAAATCGGTCTTACATCGGCTGAGAAATGCTTCTATGTTTTTGTTTTTCCTCAGGGCAGGATAGTTCAAATCATGAGCCAGGGCGTTAATGGAGTCCTGAAAAACACAAAACACAGAAGGAAAAAAAAAAAATCAATTTTAATCACACACTGGACATTAAAAATAAATAGAAACAAAGACTGGACGGTCAGTCAGATACAAAACAATTTCCACATTTACAACTAGTACATGAAAAACTGTGTTCAATATCCATTGTTCCTTCAACTACTACGTTATTGGTCGATCGGACATTTTCTTGAACAGTGATAGAAAAGGTATTAATCTTGAAATGTTGGAAAAAAGATTAACAACCACAATGTCCATAAGTATCACTGTGTAAGATTCTCATTACTAAAGGATAAGTCTGTAAATTCTAACTTATATATGTATACATATACATACACATATACACACACACACACACACATATATATATATATATATATATATATATATATATTAATAGACTCTTTCAGATACATTATTTCAGAAACAATGACCGCAATACAGGTTGACTATGAATCCAAAGTAAGTCATATAACAACAAAAGCTAGTCACATGTTGATGTTAACCCCCCCCCCAACACACACACACCACTACTGACCTGAACACAGAGACCAGTGAGCCCACTGACGCCCCCCCCCAGCCCAGCACACACAGAACCCCTCCCTATAGTTCAACATGGAGCAGCTTTGGACTAAAAGCCAGGGCCTCACTAGTGTCATCAGAGCTTAAATCAGCGGCGTTAGGTTTCATGTCAAACCAAAATGTCACTGTGGACTAAACACATGAGGCCGAGGGGGCAGGTGGGTGGGGGATAGTATGACCCTCTGTTCCCCACAAACAGGGGTCAAGTCAAGTCATCCAGGCTACATGCATGTGTGTGTGTTGGTGTGTTTGTTCGGGTAGGGGGGGCATTGGAGTGGGTGGTCAGGGGCAAGTGGAACAATCCTCTACCTTTAAATAGCAGCGGTGAGGAGAGATCCCCCCCCACCTCCTACCCCACCCCCCTTCCCCCCTGTGCTGCAGACGAGTGGAAATAGACCGAAAGGCTCAGAAGCTATTGTGGGACAAACAGCTTATGGCTCTGGATTCAAACTGAGCACTCGAGGATCTGTGATCGATTTACACAGGTCGTTTGTATACGAGTGCGTGGGCTGAAGGAGGAGGTCGAGCGTCAACCGTCTGTGAGCAGAGGTGAAGGCGTACTGGAAACATATGCAAATATAATCTAATTTCAACTGATGCAAATGAGGCTTTCTGAGAGATTCACGCCACAGCTTTAATGAGACGCAACCTGAAACTAAAGAAGAGAAATAGTCAAAGTTGGCACAAAGTAAAACTAACAGATGTGTCAAATTTGCAGCATTTCCACTAGTATCAGCTCTACACAATTCTACTGATTTTGGTGTGTTTTCACTATGAAAAATTACAATTTCAATTTTATTTGTAGAGCCCCAAATCATAAAAAGGTCGTCTCAAAGAGTTTTACAGAGTTGATTAGGAAAAAAAACTATCACAGAAATACAGGAGCACCTTTTTATGCTCCTGTAACATGTTATCATTTGTGTCATAACTGCAAAGACATGACAAAACTGATTCTCATTACCCAAATTAGTCAGCATTTCATCATGTTTTTTTTTTTTTTTTGCTGGAGTTGTTTGTCTGGTATTTAGCAAAGATGGCTCGAAAAGTTATGGACGGATATTGAGGAAAATTTCATGTCTCTTCCGGATCATCAAAATCTAATCAATTGTTCCTTGTGACAACCCCCTCCCCCCCAAACACGTCACGTCCGTAACTTTTTGAGCCATGTTGCTAACTAACAGACAGAAACAAACTCTGGCAAAAACATAACCTCTCTTCATTGGTGGGGGGGGGTCATTATTTTAGCTAGATCATAATAGCTAATGGTACAGTTAGCATTATTGTGCAGAGTCATTACATCATCACAATGCACTTTCTCATTCCCGCAATAGTTTCACGTTTCATGAGAATCACCTGTAAAAAAAACCTTGTTTTCTAAAAACCAGCATAGAGGAGTTAACTGAGGGGTAAAATACTTACTTCGGCCCTGGAGAGATGAGAACGGATATTTCCTCTACGGTAAGGATGACATCAGGATAAGTTAACATTGGATAAGCTAGCAGTTACAACGAAGCTAATATTTACTTTAAAGTGCCCGAACTACCTGCGGAGTGATATGGTACAGTGAATCTGAAGTGACAAAACCCGTTGCCATGGGCACCGGGCTTTAATGGTGCAGCGGGCGGTTATCGAAAAAAATCCGCCCGCCGACGTCATTCAAAGTGAACGGGACGTTCTAGAGGGCCGTAGAATAAAATGGTAAAGTCCGCACCAAGGTTCGCACTGTCCGGACAAGAACCTTTTTTTTGCCTTTTCACACTGTACTTAAAATCCGGACTTTATTTACAGTCTTCATTACACTGTATTGAATTAAGTGGACCAACGGACTTTAGAACGTCATGTCGTCAATGCGTGTACACTGTGCGTCTCTCTATACTCGACCCTGATTGGTTAGTAGATGAGCGCGCTACACTGTTGCAGGAAGTGCTCCCAGATAATGGACGCAGTTACTAGTTTCATAATTTTTGCCCTATTTTGGCAATGTTGCCAACTCTCGTACCAGTGTTCCCACCAGCGGCTTGTCTCCAATTCAGTCTTTATAGTATCATCCGACCAAATGTCAATGAAATACCTGCTTTCCTCGTCTCCCCATGTATTGCCGCGACTCATGCTTGGACGTTGACAAGATTCCGCGCACGTGACTGTGACGTAATTGTTCCGATAGTCCGGACTTTCCTAAACAGACGTTTCACACTGTGCACTAGGGTTGTCACGATACTAAAATTTCCAACTCGATACCGATACTAAGGATAATACTCGATACAATTTCGATACTGGAGATGTGAGGGATTCGTCTTAAAATTTCCTCCATGGACTGCTAAAAAAAGGTAGTGAGTGCGGGTGCAGAATAAATGCATGCCTATCTCTTGGCAAGTTAAGGTAGGCCTATCTTTTTGCTCAAGCCCTTCTGCAGTGCTAACTGCAAGCCTCTTTATGGTCGAGCATTATGTGCGCGGGCGGCAGCGTATTGCATCTTGTGACCACCGCGGACCCCTTGCGGGACTAGCAGCGCGCATGTCAAAAATGATAGGCTGACATGCTCACGGTGGCCTCCGTGGTGGTAACGTGATACAATGCGCTACCGCCTGGCTGCCGCCCGCGCGCATAAGCGTTCGACTATATCGAGGCCTTTAAAAGCAAAGTTGCATCGGATGGTCCAATCACAGACCTATAGAAATAGTGTATAGGTCTGTGACTTTAACTTACACACCGGCATTACGGCTGTGCCAGAGCTGACCGCGTTGATGCCTGTTTAGAATTCTTAACGTTACCCGCTACAAAAAAGCGGCGACGCACCATAAAAACAAAAATCGATTTTCCAGCAACTTAGTATCTAATTAGATACCAAAGGTCAATATCGATTTAGTATCTAAAATCGATTTTTTTGACAACCCTACTGTGCACCAGCGAACCTTGGTCCGGACCGAGACTACCTCCTCAGCTCGGACCAAAGACTCGGTCTTAAGTCCGGACCATGGTTCGGACTAAAGGATTTTCTGAGTGCTATGTGAATAGGCCCATTACTTTGTTCTAAAGCGTTGGTTCATCCCCACTGTTCAAATGGACATGATATGAGCTACAGCTCTGTGTTTTTCGACAGTATGTGTTCTCCATCCTTTGTGCTGCTGAGGCTCTGCTGAGTGTAGGTGTTTGTGTGAATGCTAATACAAACAGCTACAGTCATTATCCTGCACAACTGTCATCATCACAGATACAGTTCTGAGTCATCCGAGTCTGAGAGGAAAAGAAACATGAAATTAAACAACTGTGACAAGAAAGTCACAAAAGATGCTGTAAATACAACTAAGAAACAGTGTAATCCTCTGTGTCTTTTATATACATTCTTAGTTTTTAATTTTGCCAAACATTGGTTGGGTGAGATTATTGTAATTTTGAGATTATTGTAAACTTTGTGTGTGTGTGTGTGTCCGCAGAGACATATCATGCTCTAACTCAATGAATACTTGAGATATCATCATGAAATTATATGGGCATATACATATAGCTAATGTGCATTGGATGCAATGATCCATTTGAGTAAAGGTCAAAGGTCAAACTCACAATGCACTGAAAGGTCAAAAACATATTATCAGTTATAACTAAAGAACAGAGGGTCAGAGAAGTTTCAGATTGGTACCAAATGATGCGGAATGAAGATTTCTACAATTCTCATAATTGGTGTTATCACCTACAACCAATAGTTTTTGAGATCTCTCGAGGTCAAAGGTGACATGTGGCAAAATTAACTTGTGTAACACAATGTGTCAAACATAGACATATCACACTAAAACTTAATCAATACTGGATATATTATCATAATATTACACACACAGACACATATATACATATAACGAACTTATCAATATTGCCAAAACTCAAGGTCACATTATTGGCTCTAATTAAAGAACAGTTAATCATAGAAACTTCACATTGGCACAAAATAGGGGCGAGATTAGACATTCTCTGAATACTTGTTTTCTGTGCATTTTCTTTTATGACCGCACCCTCCTCCGTTATACTCAAAATAATTGCAGGACCTGTCATGTGACTATTGCAAACACTTACATTATGATGTTGATGCTCAAATAATATATTGTGCCGCTTTAGAAGAAAGACACAAATGTTGCTCAACAGCTCTGAGTGGATCAGTGGTATGTATCTGTAATTATACTGCTCACCTACAGTACCAATAAAGTTCAATTAGGTATTTTTCCACAGCACACCTGATAGTTTCTCACAGTACACTGACTGGAAACCACAGAATTAGGGAAGTAAATATCTGGTCATTTCCTTGTGAATCTTGAAAAATGATCCATTAGTAAATATCCTGCACTTCCTCGTTCATCAGTAAATAATGGAAAGTAGAAACTTGTCTGGGTGGAACTATAGTGGGATGAGTTTTATATAAAGCCACAATGTGAATGTTGTCAACAGATTAACATCAGGGACGCTGATACTGGTGTCAGATATCGGTCCGATACTGACGCAAATAACTGGATCAGGTAGTGGATGAAAACGGCTCTGATCCATGTTTGTGTGTGAACACAGACAAACAATAATATTCATTTTATAATGTTATACTACGACTTATTAAAGTACAAAGGACACAATTTGGTTCATACTAAAAATAAGTGTGAAATTTCAAAGGATTTGTCAATAATATCAAGTTTACTCCGTTAACAGTGGAAAATGATACAGAATTACACATAAATAAAATATTTGAAAAATAAATTGAAAAATAAAAATAAATAAACAATAACATTTTAATACAAAATACTAATAAACAGTATTTTGTCATCTAGGAAATATATCTGTCAGAATTTTTACTTAACAAATAATTCATTTATAAATTCATTCACATTCTGTTAAACACTTCTAAGTTAAAATCCACATGGTCTAAATTTCATTAATCTCACCCAACATTGTTTAGGAAAGATTATTGTAATTACCGCGTGTGTGTGTGTCCGCAGAGACATATCATGCTATAACTCAATGACTACTTGAGATATCATCATGAAATTACATGGGCATATACATATAGCTAATGCACATCAGGTGCAGTGCTCCGTTTGTGTAAAGGTCAAAGGTCAGGGTCATAACTAACTAAAAGCTCAAAATCACATTATTGGTTATAACTCAAGAACAGAGGGTCACAGAACTTTCAGATTGGTACCAAACGATGTGGAATGAAAATGTATACAATTCTCACAATCGTTTTTGAGATCTCTGGAGGTCAAAGGTGACATGTGGCAAAATTAACTTGTGCAACACTGTGTGTGTGTTAAACATAGACATATCACGCTATAACTTAATCAATACTGGGTATATTATCATAATATTACACACACTGACGCATATATACATATAACAAAATTATCAATATAGCAAAAGGTCAAAGGTCAAGGTCGGATTTAGCAGAAAGGTCAAAATCACATTATTGGCTCTAATTAAAGAACAGTTTTTCATAGAAACTTGACATTGCCACAAAATAGGGACGAGATTAGACATTCTCTGAATACTACTTTTAGTTGCATTTAACCTTTATTTAGAAGAACCTCATTGAGATTAAAAATAAGTAACAGGCAAAAACATTTGGGAACGAATAAAAGTATATTAAAAAATGAACAGGTAAATTTAAACACAACACAAACACATCTATTTAGTTTGGAAAAGTCTGTTCTGAGAATGTAAGGAGTATAAAGTTCATTCACATGGGTGATATTTGAGGAAGTAAACAGGTTGCAGGTTGGAATTTTTATGGCTCTAGGGGAATAATGTGAACTTTAAACATCTTTTTTTTTTAATGATTTTCAAAGAGCTAAACTTTAGTTCATCAAATTAATCATATAACATTTGCATTTTTTTTTGTTATATTTCATAGTTATAGTTACACAGCACTGTTTAAAGTGTGGTGTGATCTCAGTTTACACAGTACAATGATCCCAGTTCCTTCCACTTAGTGAGTCATGTTGTTATTAATTTTACTCTGGTATTAGAGGGTATTCTGTATCGGCTGGTACCAAAGGTCTGAGTTTCACACATGACAAGTTTGGACAGATTCGTCTGTATAAACCCCTGATAATGGTAGACAGTCGCTTAACTACAATCTAGTAATGTTTTAACTCGTGTTGCGACATTGCAAAGTGTGTTGTCATTTCCAGTGTGAGAGGGTTTTCACATTATAATCACTGTCCCCTGATTGAGCCTGAGAACAGAAAGTGTCAAAGACAATAACATTAAATGTGTTTGATTTTCACTTGTGGAATCTGGACGAATCTGAACATGATCGTGTTGTTCAGGCTGGGTCGCGTTCTAATTACACCTCCCACTTATGATACTGATCTATAAAAAAATAAAAAAAACAAAAAAACAACCAAACACTTGAACTGATCCAACTTTCAACTAATGTAAACTAATTATTTCATTATAGGGCTTCTTTAATATAATCTTGGATTGATCAGTATGTTTTTGTGACACAGTGATAATACATTTCCCAACTTGAGATGAATAACGTACATCCATCCATCCATCCATCCATCCATCCATCCATCCATCCATCCATCCAGCAATACTATTTTTGATAACACGATCATTTAGGTCCATAAAACGTCACCAGAAATTAAGAGAAAATACTGATCAAATATATTATTTCGACGTCCCAAGAAATATGTCTCTCAGAATTTGTACCTGACAAATAATTCATCTATAAATTATTTCACATTCTGTTAAAACATTTGTCTGTCTGTCTTTTTTTTTTGGAAGTAGGTTTCTACAAACACTACTGGACCAATTTCCATGAACATTTCAGGACAGGTGTAAGGTGGTCCAGAATAGATCCCATTACATTTTGCTGAATGTAGGTCAAAGGTCAAAGTCCAAGTCACCAAAAATGTGTTTTCACAATGATCAGAGATAAGGAAAATCAGGTCAATTGTATCTAAGGGGGCGGGGTTTGTTGTGTCAGGCATGACTTATTTATTTGTATTTAACCTTTACTTAGGAAAGACTCACTGAGATTAGAAATAAGTCAAATACACCTGGGGACGAGTAAAAGAAAAGAAAGAAAGAAAATATTTCATATATATATATATATATATATATATATATATATATATATATATATATATATATATATAATTAAAATAAAAAATTTTCAGTACATCACAGTACACAAAACAAAGTCAAACCTTCACAAGTTAACTTGGCTAAAAGTTCCCACGAAGTGAAGATAATTAGACAAAACATCTGCAGCCAGATGTGTCCGACAACATCATCATCAGTGAGAGACAACACCCTCCTCACAGTGTCTAACAAAACCGGCTCTTTATGTTTTATCTTCATTCAAAACCAAAAGTTACCTTTCCACACCTGAAGTTCAGTCAGTAGAGACATAATAACCTACATAATAACTGGCACACACTCCTTACAGAAGCCAAAAACTTTTGTTCGTCCACAATAATAATTGCAGACAAACAGGAAATAGTGTTGTGAGGTCATAGCGGGTTATCTTCATCTCAATTCCAGGAAGTGAGTCCAGCTTCCTGCATGTTGGCCTCCTGCATTAGGCAGCACGTCGGCCATTGTTAACGTCCTGGAACCAGACAGAACTGACGGCTGAGACAAAACTGGAAATGATGACTGTGTTTGTGTCACCTGACTGCTCCTACATTTACACTGGCACTACAACAAAAGAAATAATTGGTGACTTATACCTGCTGGAATTATTATAGTTCATCCAATTTGGAAATAATTATCCCTTTAATAATAATAATAATAATAATAACATTTACATTACATTTCTATGGTGCTTTTCAAGGCACCCAAAGCGCTTTATATTATTGATCCATTATTCATTCACTGTCACATGCTCGCTCTGGTGGTGGTAAACTACATATGTAGTCACAGTCACATTTCCTCTGACCACCACCAAACATTCATACACCGGTGTGAGTGACATAAAAGACTATCTATAAAACACTCCAACGCGTTTCGGGATCCAAGCCTTCATCAGGGACTCAAACATGGTTAAATGGTTAATATAGAGTCAACTGTGTGTAGGTATTATAAAGTGTTACCAATAATCAACTTATAGGTAAAAATTATTGCCTTGTTAACAGTATTGATTTATTATATTATGAGCTAGTATTTAGACTAATTACTAATTAATTTAAAGGCTGAGAGATTGTTCTGAAGATTTTCTCACTATTATATTCACTGAAAAATAAAAAAAAAAACAAATGCAGGCGACTCATTTATCCAGCGTTAATATTTCAACTGATGAATCACTAATGTTTGGGAAGGAAAATGTGTTAGATGATTACTAAAGGGTTGTGAAATGGTTTAGCAAAGAAAAAAAGTGTTCAATCATTAGTGATGAAATGCTTTAATGTTGCCAAACCTACACAGTCTGAGTGACTTGGTACTACAGTATGTGATGATGTCAAGACAGGAGGCTGCAGTGAAAGTGATGTATAAGCAGGTCAGAAATGTGTGTGTTGTGCCCGAGGATAAAGCAAAGGCAGGAGGAAGATAAGGTTTTATCAGAGATGTTCCAGCACATTCTTGGGACAGGTCGATTAGCGGTCAACAGGGACAGTGATGGAGTGAAAAGATGGTTATTGTCACAGGGATGTATAGGTACATGCACTGTGAAAAACTAATGCGTGTGTGTGTGTGTGTGTGGGGGGGGGGGGGGGGGGGGCATAAAACAGAATAAAAAAACTGTTCATAAATAACAATACTAAAGCTTTGTAAAATAAAATAAAACATTAAAACAGTTAAAAAGACAGTTTTTAAAAGACCAAGGTCAGCACACAAAGCAGTCACACCATAGAAATAAATACATTCATATCATAGACTTATTTAAAAGTTTCACTAATGAATTAAATTAAGTGTGACTGGGTGATTCTCATCAAACTAAAATAAACAAATAAATAAAAAATAAATCAATGCACCTGAGGTTTTAGTGGTTAAATATGAAATAAATCCTATATATAGTATTATTTTACTGTAGAGGAAAATGTGTTTTTTCTTTCACATTCTAGTTTTATTTTCCACTTTTTATACATTTTCTGGGCAAATTCTTATTACCGACCAAAATTTCTGGTCTTTGAGGAAGATAGCCTAGCCTAGCCTAGCCTAGCCTAGCCTAGCCTAGCCTAGCCTAGCCTAGCCTGGCAACGCTATCCCTGTTCATTCCATGTATGGGTCTAGTGGTGCTCCATAGTCAGAGGAGGCGGGGCTAAAAGGTTGTCTTTCAAATCCTCTGTATGTAATAGGACGGTACGACAACCAATCAGCGTAATCTTTAGGATGATGTGATTAGAGCGCCGGAAAGTTCACAGAGGAGTCTGGAGAAAGTTAGGAATGACTAAACAAAATGGTGGATTATGGAGCTGAACGACTGTTGTCGCAAATGATTTAATCCAAATAAGATCTTAGATTCATACTGATAATTGGCTTTCTTTATCCTATTTATTAAGTATATTGATTTTTTGTTTGTTTATTGGCACATAATCAGAGAAACACAATAAAATGAGCATAAAAACAACAAAAGAACATATGTTAGGGAAGATAAAAGGCCACTACAGACAATAAAAACAACAAACAAACAATGATAATAAGTGACAAGTCAAATAATAATAATATGATAAATAACAACCTTTAAACATCCTTTTAAATGTGGTGACTGAAGTGGATGTTTTTAAATCTTTATCCAGATTATTCCATATTTTAACTAGTTACAGATACGCATTTGTTTTTTCTTTTTGATTTCTTGAACATACACGTCTCCCTAAGGTTGTTCTGAGACTCTTCAGGTGTTTTGTAAACCTAACACTTTATTATTATTACCCCTCCTGTTACTGTACAGGTCAAACTTTCCCCTTTTAAAGTTTGAACATGTACGAAAAATAGTTAAAAGTTTTTTTTTTCAGTAGGAAACTTCTTCTGCTAACCTTGACAATGGTTCATGTCATAGAATAGAATAAAAAAGAACAGAATAGATTTTTTAGAATAGAAACTGCTTTGTGATAATTTTTGGGTCAATTTGACCCAGCAGTCAAACTGGAGGTAAAAAGGTGTCATTAAATGACTGGAATATTTCAGTGTTATGTTTTATATGTTGATCTTTCAAATGTACATGTTTTAAAAAATTGTTTGAACATGTATTTTTTTTAGTGAAAACCAAGTGATTTATCCTCATTGATTTATTACCTGTTAAAGATAAGGAATACTGCTGGACTAAATATTGATAGAATAGTTAGCAATAAAATTAGTAATGAAATAACAACAGTGTTTGTGAGGATTTTTTATTTCATTTTGGACATGTTCTGGATAATTGAACATGTATTGGGTCAATTTGACCCAGCAGTCAAACTGAAGGTAAAAGGGTGTCAGAAATATCAGACTATTTCTTTCTGTACAACTGTGAGACATATGATATGTTATGTTTCAAAAGTAATAACGTGGTTGAAAATAGTTTGATATATATATATATATATATATATATATATATATATATATATATATATTTTTTTTTTTTTTTAATTTTATTTTTTTTTTAAACCAAGTGATTCATCCTAATGAAATAACAAGAGTTTTTTTTTTCCAGTTTTGAACATCTTTTGGATAATTAAACATGTCCCAGGTCAAACTGACCCAGGGACAGCAGTGGTGTTCCTGGGTAAACAGAACATGAGGGTTAAAGCAGAAAACAACTGTTCATTCCTGGGCTGAACATGAACTCACCAGTAGAGTTTCCAGGTTTAGTGCAGATTGTTGGTTGCTCATCAGAGACTCCAGTTTGTTCAGTTGACTCTCCAGTCTGCTCTCTGCTCCAGGCATGGTTACTGTCAACTTTATCCAGGTAAAAGGACATAAAGGTTTTAGAAAAATACAAAAAAAAAAGGAAAACACCTGTGGAGCTGCGGCGGCTCAGTGTCCGTGAACTCAGCTCCTCATGTCAGCTCTTCACTAAACTGAGCTCTGGGTTGTCAAGTTAATTATTGATCCGCTGCCAAAGGACGTTGTTTTGCTCCGATTCATTAATATCTGAAAGAAAGTTAATACTGACACGACTTTAAGAAGACACTGCACTTTCAGGTGAGCTTCGTCCGCTCTCAGGTAGACACAACAAAATCTGATCCGAACACAATGTGTCCAATGGGACGGACTATAGTCAAGCTACCGTCCCCAAAACACTTCCTGTAGGAACTACCAAAATAAAAGACTGTTTTAAAAAAAGACTTTAAATCCAGGTTAAAGATTCACCTGCTCTTAGTTGTATTTGCACTCTCTTTTAAGCTTTTTAAAAATTAATTTATATGTTTTATCTCTTTTATCTACTTTCAAAAATACATGTTTTATGCCTATACTTTGATTGTTCCCTGTTCTAATGCTTTTAAAGCTTTATGGAAAGAAAAAAAGGAAAACAAAATAATAAAAAGAAAAGAAAAAATATATATAAACCCTTGCAACACACACCCTATTTCTGCACTTTAAAGTTTACACTAGGATAATGTGTCAGTTTATTTTATTGATTATATGTATATATATATATATATATATATATATATATATATATAAATAAACCTAAAAAAATTGAGGGGCATTTTTTCACTTTATATTGAAAATTGAGCTTTTTTATAAACATAAGTCTTACATTGTATTAAACATTATGTTAATTGTGTGCATAAAACCTGCTGTACAAAAGAGTCAGGGGAGTTATTATTGATAATAATATTGTTAATATTCTAGTTTACTTCGTTGCCTAAAACTAAATGTATTAAAATATCTATAATATCAGCAACTATATCGGGAGCCAAAGTGACGCAATTCTATTTCCGGTTGATACATTTTATTAGTCATTGCGTTAATTGTGTCCATAAAACCAGCTGTATAAAAGAC
This sequence comes from Siphamia tubifer, assembly GCA_020466265.1. Taxonomy (NCBI): domain Eukaryota; kingdom Metazoa; phylum Chordata; class Actinopteri; order Kurtiformes; family Apogonidae; genus Siphamia; species Siphamia tubifer. The sequence goes on from CM035805.1 coordinate 37,521,210, forward strand.
TCTGTTATTATTATTATTATTATTATTATTATTATTATTATTATTATTATTATTATAGTTAATATTGTAGTATGCAATAATTTAAAAATATCAACACATTAACTTTATTAGGTCATGTGACTCTTATTTTGACTGCATCCTGTTTGATTTTATCTTATTTTTAGTGACTTCATCTTCATATATTTCATTTAGGTAATATTTAATTTTCACTTCCTGCTCTGACCTTTTTCTTGCTTCAGTGTTGGACAATCCAGGCTGTTCTCCCTCTGCGCCTTCACCCAGCCAGAATTCCTGTCCTGTTATCTCATTGATCTGTTTTACCATCACACCTCAGGCTCCACCAACTTTCAGTATTTTAGGAATGCTGATGCACTGCTTTACAAACCTGACTATAAATAAGCTTTTTACGTGGCTCAGTATGTTCAACACCTTGTCTACACACCCTGGATAAATTTTTTTTTTTTTGTGCCCATTGATAGGAAGTTAATTATAACATGCTTCAATCAACGTTAGAAACACAATCTGACCTCATCTACACTGAAAAATTAAAACATTGAATCAACAATAAGTAACGCATAAAATGAGATAAAAAGTGAAAATTACTAAATGAAAAGTGAAACTCATGAGGTAAAAAGTGAAAATCATGAAATAAAAAGTGAAAATCATGAGATAAAAAGTGAAAATCATTAGATAAAAGTGGAAAATCATTAGATAAAAAGTGAAAATAATGAAATAAAAAGTGAAAATCATGAGATAAAAAGTGAAAATCATGAGATAAAAGTGGAAAATCATTAGATAAAAAGTGAAAATAATGAGATAAAAAGTGAAAATCATGAGATAAAAAGTGAAAATAATGAAATAAAAAGTGAAAATCATAAGATAAAAAGTGAAAATCATTAGATAAAAAGACAAAATTGAAGACTTTTTAATTTGATTCAATGTTTTACTTTTTCAGTATATATTATTTTTCAAGTAATGATCAGCCATAATCTCAATAAATAAGATGAAAACTACAACTATTGCATCAACAGAATGCTTCCACAGGCCTTGAAAATGTCGAAATGCTATTTTTCAGACTGTGAAAAGTCTGACATTTTGTGTGGAATTCTTACTTAAGTATGGAAAAAAGTTTCTGTTATAGTCGAGTATGCTGAAAGATAAGAAAGAATATTTTTTATAAATGGATATGATTTCACGAAATGGTCAATACTGGAATAATTCTGGATAATTTAGTTTCTGTAATACCCATGCACTTTTGTGGTTTCTGTATGTTTTATAAATGTTACTGACAGTAAAACAATTTACTGTGAATGTTATGCCTTCATTCATTATAAAATAAACTTTTCTACTACACAAAACAAGTAGAATCTCAACCAAAGAAGTAGGTACAGTACATAAATATAAATATAAACTACATAACGTGAAAATCTTGGGGGGAAAAATATGAGTTTTGAAAAAGTCTGGAACTATTATTTGGATAAAGAACAAGCACCCTGTACAAAGAAGTAAAAACTACACTGTAAACACGACTTTACTATGAATGACGTAAAGTAGAAACAACTGTATAAGCAATGTACGAGTTTTTACAATTCGTTGAAACTACAAACTTTGAGTTGTATTAATTTAAAACATTAATTTGCTTTAACAAACATGTTTTAGGATGAATTAGTTATTTAAAATCAAACCCTTTAGTTCAGTAATGACAGCTAAAAGAATTTACGTTGAAATAAAATCTGGGTTTACAGTGTGTTAAAAAAAAAATTAAGAATACATTTAAATTTGTCTAGTTTCTATGACACCATAACTATGACTTAACAAGTTCTGAAATAAAACAAACATTTATAATGTTACATGAGTGAACACTGAATAAGTGGAAAGTGGAAACATAAGCTGCACTTTTATTTTGACAGGGAACAACTAAGTACCCATGGTGCCCACAGTCCTCACTCATGATTACCCAATACCCACAATGCAATGCAGCCAACACCAGATCCACCATACATGCCTCTATGGGGAGCTTAAGTCTCCGCCCCTTAATTTTCCAATGGGAATGTTTCAAAGGGAAATAAAATGCTAACGTCGTGTCTGGTTTGTCATGTGACCTGAATCACACACATGTAGCTCATAATAAATAATTATTGATGTGTTTCGACTGTTTCTGTTAACCAACGTTTATGAGTGAAACCTGTTAATAATTTAAACTACACGCCTGGAGAACATGTGACGTCACATCCTCCACTCACTGTAGTTTCTTACTAAACCTACATTAAACCTAACGTCACATTTACTTCCATCATAAACATGTGGTCTGTCTATGACACATCAAATATTTATTATTAATCACTATCATATGTGAATTTCAGAGCACTGGTCAAACGGTATCGGAATTTAGCTTGCCTTGCTCCATTCACTTTCATTCAATTTTTGCGAGCTAAGCACCATGGACCAGAAGTAGAAGGACGTGACTTAACATCTCCATATGTTAAGAGAGAATTTTGAAGAAGCCCCTTCCTCACAGAAACTTAACTTTATATGTAATCTCAATTTTTTAAAAAAGTTGTATTGTATGTTTGCAGTTTTCTAATTCAAACTAATTTGTTTTAGTAATATTGTTTTTTTTTTTTTTAACAAAACACAATAGAATAAGCATTTAACACAAAAACATTTCATTACAATCACAATCAGGGTTTACAGTGTATAAAAGGATATGATTAAAAATGAATGGAAATCCCAAACCACATATTTTCCTGCTCATAGAATAACTTTTATTTATTTTACATTACAAAGAGGTCTCCACCAAAGCTCTTGGTTACAGAATCTATCTTCAATACAAACAGTCTATTCAGTTAAATGTTTTTCAGGGGGAGATCAGAAAGTACCTTTGGATTTCAGGTGAAAACAGCAACAAAACATTGGACATTCATACCATTTTTGATAAAACATTGAATAAACAAATGTAACTCATTTCAGTCAGAAATGGCAATGAATAAAATGTGCAATAAAAACCAATTATGGCAGTCTTGATTGTCTTTTTTGGGCCTCTGATGTCACAGTAGAGGACCACTTGTTGACACCGCAGCTATTTACATAGAGTGATGTCATCACTGACTCAAACAAGCTGTTGATTAAAGTCCCCTGGCCAGCCGAGGATGACACTCACATAATGGCATGACCTGTGATGAGGATGTGGGCTGGAATGAGTGGGGAGACAGTGAAATATGTTGCACTGTAGGTGCACACACACACACACACACACAGAGACAAACACAAATGGATGGCATGTATTTTTGGAATGATGGCAGGGGTGGGGGGGGGGTCACATTAGGAGTTATTCTAGGAGTGGGTTATGATGACTACTTATCCTGGGTGACTGTTGAACTCCTCATAAAAAGGCTTTGAAGGGCAGCTGACTGCAGCCTCTGACTTCTTAGTATGAAGTTATTGTGATGTACAGAATATGGACATAATAATGAAACAATGGCAGCAAAATGTGGAGGTAAAGCACAGCTAGTTGGCATTAGGTATCAGTCAGTTGGCACTAAGTGCAATGTGTTTGGTGGAACTGCATGCAGGGCCGGCGTTTGTCATAAGGCAGACTAGGCGGTCGCCTTGGTCACCAGATGTCTTTGGGGTGCCAAGTCCCACAGAATTAGAATATTAAGTGCGGCTTATATATGGATTAATTGTGGTTGTGCTTAGTGACTGGGAATTTTGACTTTTTATCATGTGATTGACTTTTTTCAGATAATTTGGACTTTTTATCTCATAATTTAGCCTTTTTATTGCATAATTTTGATTTATCATCATATAATTTGACTTTTTGTTGCATAATTATGACTTTTTATCACATAATTTTGATAGATACTAATTTTTAATTCCACAAAAGGGAAAGAGGGGTACCCGTCTGAGGCACCAAATTGACCAGAACCGGCCGTGACTGCATGAGTTTCATTATCATCATTGTCACATGGACTTCTTGCTTTCTCTGCTCTGCTTTTGTCAGGAAAAGGCAGGTGCAAAGTTACAAAGGTGAACACTGCTCTCTAGTGGCAAAACAGTATATAAACATACACACAATGGGGGGGGTTTAAGAGCATCAGCACTCATGAAATACAATCAAAGAAAAAAAAAACAAATGAAGAAATAAAGCACTTTTTTGTGAAAATCTACAAATGCATCATCCATAAGTTAATATAACATCAAATAGTATCTGTGTAGAGTTCAACTAGAAAAGCTGAAGTCTTACAATGGGACAAGTGTTGACAAAGCCTCAACGTGATGTAGCTGTATCAGATCTCATCAGGTATCCCCAACACAGGGAACTGTAATACTGATCACTGCATACTGCAGCATTTGACAGTTGAATATAATACCACATTTGGTAAAATGACAAGCCTGTTTGATAGAATCATCTGATCTCAGCCAGTAAGATTAAAACATCTGAATCAGTGCCACAAATGTTCAGGATATCCCATGTCTATGAACAAACATGGCACTTGATGCTAAAAGTGATTCAGTGATTCTGGGTTGCTATGAAATTTGGCAGATCACATAAATGGTCTGGGAGGGTCTGTAAATCGCCACATTTATGGACCAGCGTCATCAGAATGACTCATGTTCACAGACCGTCTCATCTACTGTTTATCAGTAGGGACCCCCCCCTCATACATTCTAAGTAGTTTTACTTCTGTGTAGGTTCAGAGGAGTCAGCATCCTCTGACATCAGAGATTCTAGAATAATTTACTCAGTCTCCCGTCTTTAAAACCCTGTCAGACTCTTCACATGGCGTGAAAACCGCCTAAGAATACGATCTTAATCGCAGCAGAATTTCACTCCTCCCTTAGGGGAAGTTGAAAGGTATGAGAGTGCAGTAAGGAATCACAGGCAATCAGTTGTGAGGAATCAAACCTCTGAACTAGTGTGTTAGTGTGTACCGTATTTAGATTGGGCTGAGAGGAGGTGGAGGGTGTACTATATTCCTGGCTGTCGGTCAAAAAAATAAAAAAGCTCCTGAAGTCTGAGCCCCCGTCGGCCAGGTAACCCAAAACCTGGAGTGGGGAGTCAGCGTGGGATATGTGGAGACGAACAATGTGGCTCTTTGTGAAAGCGGGGCAGAGAAAACAAACCGTTTCCCCTGGAAAGAGATCATGTTCAGGCTCCATCTGAGAAGACCACACAAGGCTGATCTGAGCCTTGTCTGCTGTGCAGAGTAAGGAGAGGAGGAGGAGCGCATCTGGGCAGCCACGCTAACTTACACAAACACACAGTCAGACACACTTTGGGGCAATGTCAGACAGGTAGAAGATCTGAGATGCTTCCTATCACAGGTTCACCAAACACAAAGTAACACATTAACCAGCAATACTCTTTGGTCCAAGACAAAATGTGTGACTGTGCTGGGTACTTTCCCCATGTTGCTTGTGATAATATGGCCATCTGGACTACTTCCTGGGTTGGCACCCTGCTGGTCTACAGGCAGAGCAACACTCTGGTGGGCTGACAGGCTGAGGAACAGGCTGGAGGGTGTTAGCACTGGTGTTGTCCACAAGAGGGCGTGGCACTGATTCTGGCTCTGCCATACAGTGTTTAACAGGGAGTCTGTTCATTAGCCAGAGAGAGAGAGACAGCCAAAAAAAAAGAGGAGAGAGGGAGAAAGATTGGTGAGATGTTATAGATTCTGGGCTGATTCTGTGTAATTTCCATTTCTGTCGTATCTTATATCAACCCCTTGTGCCCTGGACACTCATTCCTTAATCCACCCTTTCTACATAAACACTGAGAATGAGGCTTTTAGTCGTGTCAGTGCTCAGATAACTGTTGCACAGGGCACAACAAACCAAGAACATCTGGCCTCTTTCTCTCTCACACACCAACATAGACTTTCATTCAAACACGCATATTAAATGTAAACAGACACACACATGTAAGGGCCAAACCAGGGTTCTTTACTCCCTCTGTCCCAATGCGTTTTAGTTTCAAACACTCAGCGAATACCCATGTGGTGGGATCAGATTACATGGGGCTATAAAATATCCCAAATAAAGGCAAGGAAAACTGAGACGAAAAAAAACGGGCTGTTTCCTGAGGTGAAATCCTCCAGTTGGCTGCCGATTCTGTCAGAATGGGAGACTTTTAGCAGCAGAGACAATAGAACAGGACAGCAATGTTCGGCCCAGAGCACAGAGGTTGCAAACTAAAGTCATTCACATACGACAGCCAGCTCCCATTACACACAACGCAGAGCCATAAATCCGTCTGCACGACACAAGCAGCACGCTGTGATTTCATACTGGTTACTAAGGGAACACACGAAACCACAACAAATGACAAAGAGTAATGTAGGTCTGATTTAGTGAAAGAGAATCTTGTAATACTTAAGCACTGTGTGTCTAGGGTTTAAGATAAAGGTTTTTACATTACTTACTCTATCAGCATCCATCATTTTTAATGCAATTATTATGGTGAACTTTGGCCTTTAGAAGTGAAATTGGAGTGAAAAGCAGGGCAGTGGTAATCTACACCATCTTTGTAATATCAGTGGATTAATTGCAGGACATACAGTAACATGGTAACATGATCTGGTTATGGCAGGAGAGCAGTGGGTGAGGACGGTGGGGGCACGTTACAGCCATTTGGACAGACTACTGTACCAACCAGGCAAGTGAAATCAAGAGCCTCTTTGATTGGTCTAAAGTAAGAAGGCTTTTCTGTTGCACTCTAACAACATCTGGTTGGCAACGGACAGCGGTGGTGAGTGAAGGAAAGGAAAAGGAGGGAAGAGAGAAAGAACAGTGCTAAAGTCATACATGGGAGAGCGACAGGCCGAAGCCAGAATAGGGTGTCATTATGACACATGTAATCAGATCGCTTTGGTTCTGCCCCTGTGTTTTCTGATGAAGCCCCAGAGCTCTGTAAGAGCTCAGGGCTGGCTCTCACATTTACAGCGCCTCCTAGTCTGCCTGACAATCACCGCTGTCTCTGCGGAAAGATCAGCAGTGCTTCACCAGTGGGAGTTTGACTTTGGGGTCATACTGTATCAATCTTGCCTTCCCTATCGCTCCGTTAGGTGTCAGGTTGGAATGACCATCCCATAAAGTCAAGGTCATGGTTTGATTCGTCATCGGCCGTTTGTCCTTGTACAAGAAAGACAAACAACTTAGACACGACGACAACTTACACTGTAAACCCGAACGTTCAGAATAATTAAATATATTCAGTCGTGAATACTCAAAGTTTCAGTAATAGTACTACTAACTCATATGTATTCAGTTGTTGTAACAGGTTCTTCTTTTTAAGTTCTTCCTACTAATATTTTTTTATTCAGGGGAACTATTGTTGATATAAGTGAACAGAACTTAAAAACAGATAAGGTACAACTGAGTGGAATTAAGTCATTAAATGCTGATAATGATATTGTTCTGTTATTTCGATTGTTTCAAATAAGACTGATTGAAAAAACTAAACTTAACTGATGTAGTAGATGAAGAAATATAATTTCAGAGCACTCCAAATAATCAATAATATCTATCACACCAAAAAACTCCAATCACAAAACAGTAATTTTATTCAGGGGCGGCTGTGGTTCAGTTGGTAGAGGGGGTCGTCCAATGACTGACGGGTCAGCGTTTCCTTGCGTGTCCTTGAGCAAAGACACTGAACCCAATCGGTCTGACAGAACCTTAGAATACTAACTTAATAAGTAATGTTTTAATTTAAGTATACTTTATTAAGCATTGAAATTTTAAGTTCTGGAAAAATATATTTTTTAAGTTGATCAACTTAAAATAATTGTGGCAATCGATTAACTTATGTAGTGCTGCTAACATATTCAGGTTTACAGTGTAGAATAGTCAAAATGTCCACATCTCACACTGAAAAATATTGGCCAAACTGAGGATAGAAAAACAGGCTTCCATGCAAACAAAGCATTGTGACTGTCAGACGGTGGTGAGGTGATCTTCTTTCAAAGTGACTCTCACTGCCTGTGCCCTCCACCTCCTTTCCCTCTTGTAACCTTAGAGCCCAGAGGAGTGCCAGGTTACTGGGATTCTCTCTCTTTGGCGCCATGCTGTTTAGTGACCACACATATACTGTAAGTCCTGTGATTAAACTTGCTCCATGCATGCGTGAATGTGTATGTGCGTACATTTTTTGTTCCCTCTCAAATATCATTCAAAATTATTTTTCATTTATCCACGCTGAAATGCCACAGAGGTGGAGTTCACTGCCCAGAAAACTATAAAGAGAACTATCACGTACACGAATAAGTCAAGTACCTCAATATGACAAATGACCTGACAGTTTTGTTGAATGTTTCTTAGAGATATAACAATAACAAAAGGTGTTTGTGTTTCTTCTGATATGCAGCAGAGTATTAACAGATTTAAATGACATTGATAGCAGTACTATCTATACTTTGCCTCGCCTTGAAATACGATCTCTCACCTCCATCCTCTACTTATTCTGATCGCGGATTCGTAGGCATCGCCGCTTCAAAGCTGGCTCCATGTCACCAGCGCTGGGTATGTTAGCAGGGCTCCGCAGGCTACCCTTGTCCCTGAGTTTGGGCAAGAGGAGCGGGGTGGTGGTCCCACCTGTCTTTGGCGTTGTGGGTAGGGCATAGGCATGGTCCTCATCAGGAACATGGGGGTCTTCTCCTACCTCTCCTACTACTGCTATGGGTTCTTCTGACTGACTGAGTGGGCCTTCAACCCGTACTGCGCCAACAACTGAACACTTGTTCTCTTTGATAGCCTCCAGCTCAGTAAGCGAGGGGTCAGGGGGTGGTGCTACTGCAACTCGATGGGGTAAGGAGGAGTCCGGACTGGCTGGTGTGGATGATGAGGACAAACCATTTGGACCGTTTTCGTGAGATTTCAGTGCAGAGGGCGGGGCGTCGTAGGGATGGCCGCTCCCTGTTGGGCTGGGAGGTGTGTGTGAACGTGGCGTGCTGGAGTCCTGGCGATGGTAGACAGTGTCATGAAAAGGGGATTGTGGTAGAGGAGGAGGAGGAGTGGGTCTGATAGTGTCGTGGAGCCCTGATCTGGTACCCTGCCCAGTTCCTGACTCCCCCAGCCCTGACAGGTCAACCACACCATTGGCACTGGGCTCTATCTTCACTTGGGTTCGCTGGAGAACCCTTTGAATGACGTGCCGCTCTGTGGACTGCTGCTGCTTATAGTCTGGCAGACCCTCTGACCCTGGACCAGAGCAGGGCGATTCATTGTACTGTGCTCTTGGGGACGATGTGTCACTGTGGGGTGTGGATGATGGGGAAGGGAATGGCCTCTCTGATTTGACCCAATCCACATCCTTTGTGTTGGCGGCGTTGGGTGAGGGGAGACCCTGAGTCAACATTCCACCTAATTTGTTCACAACCAATCTGCCTTCCCCTTCAGACATCCCTGGTGATTGTGACCGGTTAGCTCTGGATCTACTCCTGTCTGCCCCCTCTGGCACTGGCTGGATAACCCCACCATGACTTGGAGTCTCTAGAGACGTCTTAGATGGAACTGGAATTGGGATAGGAATTGGTATGGGGACAGGAAGGGGAACAATAATGGGGTAAGGTACCAGGACAGTGGGCTGGGGTAGAAGAGGACTAAAGGAAGGAATACCGTAGTTCATCATGGGAGGCATTGGGACAGGTCCTCGAGGCATCATGTTAAGAGGAGGCGAGTGCAAACCAGGGAAGTAAGCTCCCGGGAAAGGATGCATCATCCCAGGGGGATTCATGGAAGAGGAAGTAGGGGGCTGCAGGTGAGGAGAATGGGGTGGCCTGTGCATTGGGCTGGAAGGTGGGCCTGGGTGTCTGGGAGGATTGGTAAGGGGGCTCTTCAGACCCTGAGCATGAAGAGGAGGTCTGATAAATGGCATGGGGATTTGAGGTACTGGCTGATGTTCCAAAGGTGGACGAGGAGGAGGGGGTGGAATTGGAGCAGGGTGGGGGGACATTTCCATAGCAGGGGGAGGTGGAGGCGGTTGAATGGGCCTGTCCAAGGTCCTCAACGCAGAGACAGGGACCTTGGAAGAAGAGGACAAAGATGCCTCTGAGGGGGAGATAGATGTTGATTCGGCCGATCCGTGGGCTGGTGCAGACCCCTTAGGAGAAAGATTTCTATGGCGGGCGTCTCCTGCACTGTTGCTGCTGTTCCAAGACTCTGGAGTGAGGAGCTTCTGCCCAGTCGAAGCGCTGTCAGACCGCCCCTCTTGGCTGGTTCTTCCCGGGCTTGAGCTTGTGCTGGTGAGAGCTGCCCGGGCTTCTCTGTAGAAAACATCCATCTTGTACTGATTTAGACATTTGGTGCTGCAGAACTGGAGTCGTTCCTCGCCAGCTCCAAAGTCCAGGTACTCTTTAGTGTGGCGGACATGTTTGCACCAGTCACAAACCTGAGGTACAGGGGACAGAGACTGTGGAGGGTCAATACAAAGTTAGAAAAATGGGAGAAGTGCAACATGTAAAATCCTTTCCTAAATATATGTGACCCCCCAGAACTAAACCATCAATTATAGTTTTTTTGTTTAATTTTTAGAACATTTTTTGCACATTTTTACACATTGTTTATAATTTTGTAAATATTAATTAGTTTTTGTTCATTTTGTTCATCACTTTTAGTTGATTTTACTACATTTTGCTTTTTATTTTATTAGCTTTTCTTTACTTTTGTTCCATTTGTGAATGAATCATGTGGAAAAAGGAAAAATCCAAAACATGCAGAACACTGGCTCTCGAGGACTGGAGTTTGACACCCCTACTGTACAGTATTATGTATTAAATGTTTCAAACTATCCATTTTCAGTTCATATTATGATCAGTCTGGGCATTTTACTACATTCCAGGTTTTATTACATCTTCATTTAGTTCGAGGGAAAATGTCACTCTAATTTCAGGAAGTTATTACATCATCAGATGCTACAACACCTTTAATTAAAGACATGAACAGTGTATTCACTAACACAATGCAGGCACAATGACTATTTAAGTGCTTCATTTTGTAATTTTATACCATGAGTACACTAATGCGTTACAAGTGAAAACAAAAGACACATTGATAGTGTGCCCTTACTCGAACGTTGCTGTTTATCTTCAACACCAGTCTGGGCGAGTCCTCTGTATGGGTGTGCTGAGGGGATCTCTCACCATGGAGGTCTTCATCTCTGGCCTGACAGGGGAAAACCACAGTGTGACATGACATGAACCACTGTGAAGCAGTTAGTAAGACCTCAGTTTGGCCTAGTTTTGATGGATTAATTCTCCAATTCATAGTGACATAAAGGCAGTTGCTTCTAAATCTAAATGCCATACAGGCATGGACGTAAAATTGCTTATGGACGCTATGGATGTGTCCATACCAACATTTGGATGTTTCTAAAATGTCCAGACCAATTTTTGAATGAGAAATGACATGACATTTGGGAAACGAAAGGTTACTGTATTTTCTGGACTATAAGGTGACACTTAAAAGACTTTAATTTCCCCCAAAAACCGCAGTGCACCTTATATATGGATTAATTGTGGTTGTGCTTAAGAGACTGGGAATTTAGACTTTTTATCTGATAATTGATTTTTTATCTGATAATTTTCACTTTTTATCTGATCATTTTGACTTTTTTCTGATAATTTTGACTTTTTATCTAATAATTTTGCCTTTTTTTTTATCTCAGAATGTTGACTTTTTATCTAATCATGTTGACTTCACTTAATGTACTTTATAATCCAGTTCACCTTATATATGAAGAACCTAAAAAATAAATAATTCATTGACAGTGCACCTTATAGTGACTAAATATTGTCATCAACAAACCTTTATCACATGACAAAAATGAAATGAAACTAGACGTAAATAACTATAATTAAATATATCATGCAGTTATAGATGACCAATAAAAACCAGACAAAATGTGGCTTAAGAAATAAAAATCATTCCTAAAACGTCTCTTAGTTTTTGTTGACAAAAACAAAATGAGACATTATTTTGATTCTTTTAGCCATGTTCTTATTTATTTATTTATTGTCGCTGCCTCTCGCGAGGAAGTCGTCAAATTATGTCCCCTCCAACGTCAACATCATGATTACTCCCATGCATACGGGAATTATTCTGTGGTAATTCAACCAAATTTAAACATCTTATATAACAAGTGCAGAAAATAGCCTCAAATGTTTGTCTTGTCATCAAGGTCAGCAGTGTTCTGTGTGTGGAACCCAAACCTAAATGTCAGTACAACAAAGGGAAATCACTGTGTTGTGAAACAGATATGATCGTACAACTGAGAAAGCAGATAATGCAAGACATGTATTGTCATATTATTAATGGCCTTGCCACTATTAATATAGGAAATTCCTCTTGATTCATGTAAGATGATATGTTGTGGATCTAAGTGCTCCCCCATCCCTGTGACCCATTGAGTCGTGTTGAGTTACGAAACATGAGGCAGCTGAAGGTAAGGTATGCACTGAAAGTGGACACCTCGCCCCAGGCCTTCTGGCCTTCCTCTCAGACAAGCAGTGACAAGCCAATGGCAATGCCTTCCTCCCTGTCTTGGAAAAACTAGAGGGCTTGTTGCATTCAGAATCTGTTCAGCCCTCCTTTTTGTCTCCGTTGTCATGTGAATAAACCTACCACAGTATAAACAACAGAAGGAAAGGCGATACAACTGCTTGTCACCCTGTACTTCTAAACATGCCATATCTATGTCCTAATAGAAGGTGAAAAATCACAGCATTGTGCATCAGAGCGCTTCTCGCGTAGATGCTGCCTTCCTGTCCTCCCAACCAGATCCACTTAATGGCTGGTCCCTACTCCATTAACATGAAACTGATACTAAGTGTCCTAGACAAACTTTGACCTCTCTTCCACCACTTCCACAGACTCCTCCATAACTACAGAGTGTGTTCTCAGAGATGCCCCTGTTTAAATTCTGGGAAAATAATCCATCAGTTATGGCCAGACACCATCAGGGGACCAAGCTTGTGAATCTCTGTTTACCTGACAGAAAGCATGAGGGTCACCTGAGGATGCAGAGCGGTAGAGTTGGCATGTTCGTTATTGAAATTCAGCACTCATGCAGGTATGCAGGTATATATTTAAATGCAAAGTAATGTAGTGAATACAGCAAATTATAAATATTTAAAAGTGTTTCTCAGCCTTAGGGACGGGACCCCATGTCGGGTCGCTTGGAATTCAAATGGAGTCACCTAAAACTTCTGAGTAATTGATAAAAATAAAAACTTACTAATAAAAATATATGGTGAGTTGAGACAGACAATTAAAATATATAAAAAACAAATAGTGAAGGTGAAACTGACGCACTGTAGGTGTCAAATGTTCATTCTGATCAGTTTTAGATGCTGCAGCTCTTTCATAATTCATAGTTTACCCCCCCCCCCCCCCCAAAAGAAGGGGAGAGAGGGGTATTGTGTTTGAGTCAGTTTGTTTGTTTGTTTGTTTGTTGTCAAGTATGTTGCTCGGTAGCGTTTGCTTGTGTGTGTGTGTGTGTGTGTGTTTTTTTTCACTCTAGCGACCACATTTCTGGAGCAAATTGGCAATAATTTCATGAGAAGTTTTGTCCATGTCACCTGTGGTATGGGATCCATTGTCGTGGTTGTAGGTCAAAGGTCAAGGTCAGGTTCAATCGCAATATAAAAAATTGTTCGGTGTCCAGTAGTTTTTAATGGGATTGATTTCAAACTTCTTGGGTAAATATAGATTTTATATAACTCTAGTATCACCAATTCTTCATAGATGGTTCTGAAAGGACACAGACAGAAGGAATAAACTGACTGAATTTCAGTTGATTTGGTCAAGGATGGTGCTATGTACGACTTCTAGTTTTTTTGTTTGTTTGGACGCAAAAACAACTGGACCAATTTTCATGAAATGATTGTGTTCCCGGCTCAACAAACCCCGCCCCCCTTGAACACATTTTACCTGATACACTTTTTTTCCTGTACATGCAGTAAATATGTGATTTTTCAACATAGTGTGGCTTATAGTCCAGAAAATACGGTATTGCATTTATGCGATTAATCACAATTAAATATTTTAATCAATTGACAGCTCTAATATTTATCCATCATTCATAAAACAAGCCATGTTTTAGTTCTGAGATTCTGTTCTATTCACCATTTTTTCGTAAGACATCACACTCTTCATTAAAACTTTGAGGCACAGGTGGATGTTTTTGGCCACACAAATGTTTTTTTTTATCCATTTCTGCTTACCTTATTTCTTTTGAAGTAGGCACGTCTGCAGGCGGCAAAACACTTCTCACTGCAGAAGCTCTTAAGCTCTGATCCCATACAGAGCGAGTAGCGTTTTACACCTTCCTTCTGGCACCAAACACAGACTATCTGCACATTCTGAACATCTTCCACTGCGAGGAGCAAAAGCAGAAAAACAAAGATGGAAGGAGCGGAAGTTATTTGTGGCTGAGTTTGCGGCTGTTTATAACATCATTAATGGATAAAGACCTCGGCAGGAGCTAATAACAGAGGATTTAAAGAGTCGTATTAGATGTCTTTAAGGTTAATATCTGCTAACAGCTGACCGCTTTTCACTAGACTGCATGTGTCGCTCTTTTATTTCAAAAGATCTGAAGCTGATCGTTAATCTAATCGTTTAGAAATGTTGATAATTTCACAATGATACTCAACATACCCTGCACATTTGGTGGTAAGTGTGCAAAAGAAGTAGTAAAATATATAAATCAATCTAAACGGACCTCAGGCAGTTAATGACCATGGAGCCAAAACATCTTTGTTTTTTCCCCCGATACTATGATTCAGGACCAGCGTTAGGCATAGGCAGACTAGGCGGTCGCCAAGGGCACCAGGTGTCTTGGTGGCACAGAATTAGAATATTAAGCCACTGTATTTTCCAGACTATAAAAGACTTTAATTTTCTCACAGTGCACCTTATAATCCAAAACGCCTTATATGAGGATTAATTCTGGTTGTGCTTAGTGACTTGGAATTTTGACTTTTTATCTGATAATTTTGACTTTTTATTGGATAATTTTGACTTTTTATCTCATACTTCTGACTTTTTATTGAATAATTTGGATTTTTATCGCATAATTTTCACTTCTTATCACATAATTTGGACTTTTTATCTCATAATTTTGTCTTTTTGTCATAATTTTGACTTTTTAATCACATATTTTTGCCTTTTTATCCTTTAATTTTTACTTTTTGTCTCATAATTTTGACTTTTATTACTTTGATTTTGTGTTTTCTTCCAACTCAACAAGGTTGAGAGTTATTGTGACTGTTTATCTTCACTTCATGCACCTTATAATCCAGTGCGCCTTATAGTGTGGAACATAAGGTAAATAAGGCATTAAACTTAACATTGACAGTGATTATTCATGGACACTCAGTACATACTCAATTAGATGTAGGACACTATGTTTACAGATGATCATTTAGAATTACACTAAAAGGAAACGGGGTGTTCGTCTATGGCACCACATCGACCAGAACCGGCCCTGCTATGATTTGTTCAGTGAAAGTGAAGTCTGCAAACACAGACAGTGACTGATTTTTATTGTTTTTTCAAAGTTTAGAGGTGAAATAATGACTAAAATGTAAATGCTTTTATTTTTTACAGGGGTCCGTATTGAGGAAACCTGTTCCCACAATCGAAACTGTAGAATTGGCAACGATTTTTGTTTGTTATTTTTTGACAGTTATGACTTCAGAAAATGAACATTGTACAGTTTTAGTGACAGTACATTAGACTGAAGTACAGAGTGAAATTAAATATCAGGTTGGTCTTTGTGCTTCCTCTTAACTGTAACTTGTAAGGCTCTGCAGTGTGTGTGATATAATGCAGAAGGGATAAAATTATTTAACTGCTAACTCAGACTCTTTGTTAGTTAATGCATACACCAATAATGCATTACTTAAAGCTGCAAAATCCATAATTACCTTTCAGTATATTTTAAATCAAGTGGTCTGAGAGTATCTATTCCCTCCATGTGCTTTTAAGCTGTTGAACATTTACTCTATAACAAACTTTTTTTTAACCTAATTACAAGGAGGGTTCAATATAAATAAAGGTCCCCACTAGTAAAATAGAAATGATGTGTTCCTATATAATGTGTTTACTTAAAAAATAAAAAAGTATTCATTTGTATGTATTTTTTGTTATTTTTCATTTTAGATTTATTTATTATTATTTTTAAATATTATTCATTTTTATCTATTTATTTATTGTTTTTTTTTCCTTTTTCCTTTTTTTATTTAGTTACATTTAAATTTTTTAGAATTATTATTTTTATTTAGATAAAAGTTTACACTCACTACCCCATCACTACTCCATTACAAACTTGGTCCTTATGAGTATGAGTATGTATGTGTGTGTGTGTGTGTGTGTGTGTGTGTGTGTGTGTGTGTGTGTGTGTCTGCAGAGACATATCATGCTATAACTCAATAAATATTTGAGATATCACCATGAAATTACATGGGTATATACATATAGCTAATCCACATTAGACACAATGATCCATTTGAGTTATACCTGAAGAACGGAGGGTCACAGAACTTTCAGATTGGTACCAAACAATGCAGAATGAAGATTTCTGCAATTCTCATAATTGGTGTTATCACATACAACCAATAGTTTTTGAGATCTCTGGAGGTCAAAGGTGACATGTCGCAAAATTAACTTGTGTAACACTGTGTGTGTCAAACATAGACATACCATGCTATGACTTAATTAATACTGGATATATTATCATATTACACACACTGACGCTTATATACTGTACATATAACAAAATTATCAATATTGCTAAAGGTCAAGGTCGCATTTAGCAGAAAGGTCAAAATCACATTATTTGCTCCAATTAAAGAACGGTTGTCATAGCAACTTGAGATTGGCACAAAATAGTGGCGAGATTAGGCATTCTCTGAATACTAGTTGGTATATTCTATGACTTGACCTGGATGTCTGTGGAAGTGGTTTCACTTTTCCATAATCACATGAAATGATATCAGGTCATCTGTATTTATATTTAGTCTTTATATTTAGACCAAGAGGAGAAAGATGTATGAGGATGTCTGTTTATTTTTTTACATGATTTTGGCTCCTGCAGCTTTAAGAAACACAACAATTTAACAGATGACGAGTGAATCTAAGAAAAAGTCAGAAAGAAAAAAACAGTATGAATCAAATTTATATCATACAACACACGTAGTTTCTGAAGAACAAATCGTACTCTCCTTATAAGAGGCTCACAATATGTAATTTCAATTTACTGTATACAGTACAGTATACAGTATACAGTACTGTATGGATATTTTTTTGGTGTTTATTCAAATGCATCACGACGAGGAGTCATTTTTGTTTTTTGTTTCTATTTAATTTATTATTTTTTAACACTGTTTTTTGCCAAAATGGTTATTTCAGGCATCCTCAGGCACTTTTATTACTCTTTGAAAGAGGCAGATGTTAGTTTCTTTGTTGGGATGGTGCAAAAATAATGTTCTGATTTGGGATTGTCTGTTATGTATTCTTTTCACAACTGAATATGAACATCTGAACAGCATCATAAACCTTATTGTCTGTAGAACGAAATTTAAGTTTTAAATTTTTACACAGGACTAGTGTGTGATATAGCATTAGATCCTGTTCTGATCAAATTAAATGTGTTGAATATTTGTGAATATTTCTGATGTAATCCCTTTTTTTTTTAAAGAAGTAATAAATATTGCTTTATTGTTTTGTATCTTGATATATCACAATAATGAGATAGAAATAGACTTTTGCCTGTAAATTTACAGATTATTTGTTTCAGTATCACAGGATGAACATAGAAGGTTTCATTTTAAACATGAAAAGGTGAAAATGACTGGAAAACAAATTTATTTTTCTGTTGTTGGTGTCAGAATGTGGAATTGGAAACACAGCCACTTTTCACTCCATTTGCAAAATGTAAATATACTTGATAAACCATTCATTGATAGTGGGCCTTATAATCCAGTGTGTCTTTTAGTGTGGAAAATAGGGTACTTGTTTTTTTTTTTTTTTAAGTGCAACCGGTTTGCATGGTTTTAACAAGTAAGCCCAACTGCTGTCCAAGTAAATGTAACTTAGAGAAAGGCTCAGTTAGTCTGTGTTATAGGTAAGTTTCACATGCAAAGATTTAGTAGATAAAATACTAATTCTACAAGGGAAGCAGTAGTTAATACAACTTAAAATATTTTGTTATTTTTACTTGTTTTTATAAGTACAATCGGTTTGCATGCTTTTTCTGAGTAACGACAACTACTTGGACTTTACAGTGAAATATCATATTATTATTCTAGTATTATCATTTGTAATGTATGGCCAGATTCTTGCCCTACTTCTTGTGTGCATCAGTGCTTTAACAGTACCTGCTGATGGCTTTATAAGGGGGACAATGACAGGGGCGCTCTTGTGCTCTTTGGGCGTGGTCATGGATGAACTTGTGGAGGAAGAGGAGGGTGAAGAGGACGGGACACTAGAGGAATCTCTTTCTCCACTCTTCATGGTCAGGACTGAGTGACCGACTTTAGATTCCAGGCTCTTGGGTTTTGGCAACGAGTTCTCTGAAACACATAAGCATAATTGGAATGACTGGGATTTGTAATGTAACACAATAGCAAAAATCCACAGCGTGCTTTCCATGATACAGTAATGACTTCTGCATCCATTACAATACCCTACACTGATTTTTTTTAGTTCACACAGGCTGAGAAACAATGGGTGCAACTGAATGAATGAAATGTGAGAAGATGCAGGTACAGGAGATTATGTCTAGCAAATTTGTGCAGTGACTCAATGTCTGCAACAAAACCTGCAGAACCTGTCAGATAGTGTGTATTCAAGAAGATTATACCAACAGTGAACTGTCGACACCTGCCCTCACCTTTTAGCACAGACACATGCTGACGCCGTTCTCTGTAGTTTCTGATCTCATTGGCCTCAGACTCTCTGAGATCTACCTTGTCATATCCGTACCATCCCAGGAGCTCATTCATTGTGCTTTCTGCAAAAGTCTGCAAGACAGAAAGAGTCAAAGAAATCACTGGTTAATGCTTTATATAAACCAGGGGTCTCAAACATGCGGCCCGTCAACAGTTCCAATGCAGGCAGTTAGATGAAGAGCATAATAACTTATAAGAAAAGTGGGGGTTTTGACTATAAATGATGACAACTAGAAATATTTGCCATTGTTTGACAGCAAAAATAATCTTAAATTATTAATATATTTACATTTACAAACTATACTGTAACAATAGGCGTGTTTCCACTAGGAATGGGCGGTATGCAAGGTATCATAACTAATGAGTTTTTGTTGGGGGTTGTTTGTCCGCGGTAAAGATTTTTGTCATACAGTTCTAAAGTCCATCCTGTCGATGGCAGGAATGCAAAGTTTACAACCTCCACCGGCTGCCTCTAAGAAGCAGCTAGCACCACAGTCTTCCCAGATGTTGTGTTAGCAGAAGCATTTAGTTTAAATAAGCTACAAATATAATATATATAGTTTATGTTGTGTACTATTGGTTATAATGGTATGCGATGATGCCAACGTATTTAATTTACCGAGTGTTTGAAAAGCGAGCTACCAAGCTAACAGCTAAAGTCATGACAGCCATAGAGTTTATAACAACAAAACAATTGTGCTAAACGTTAACACTGCCTTAAATTTAACACACTGTACCAGCCTTAATAACTGTATGTTACTATATCCAGTTGAGTTACTATTAGTCATGGTATTTGGTTGGTGTCATCAACTAAAATGACTGTTCAGTTACAAACTTTTTTCTTTTTTTTAGCGATTTTGCTAACGTTAGCATGCTAAGTGCTGCTACCATTGAGATGTGTTGTGCTATGAATATGAATAAAGCCTGCACAAATATGAAAGACTGCACTTGGAGTTATATGACCACTAACACACTGTTCTGGTGTCATCTATAGTGTATTATTTATGTATAGTAGCATACAAAATTATTATATACCGTATACCACCAGTGGCTCAAATCATACCGGGATACACATTTTTGGCCATACCACCCATTCCTAGTTTCCTCTATCGGAACTTCCGGTCCATTTTACAGGAACTTCAAGGTATGCGCGTGTTTCCATTGACCGGGCCGCCGTCTGGAACTTTTACAGGAATCAACAGAGTTCCTGCTTGCCTCCATACGAGTGTATGTATATTGTATGTATATATTTAATTAAAAAAAAAAACAAAACAGATTCCTGCTTGAGGGTCGGTCCTCGAGAGCGGCCCTGTGGAGTCACTGGGCGGAAGTCTCATAGATTGGTTGTCGCAAATGACATCATCAGACCGCGACAAACAATTTAATCGTAGTTGCCGGGAAAAGTTTAACAGACGACAAAGAAGAAGATATAATACATAATAGACAAGAAGAATGTCCATGTATAGTCTTGTTGTGATTTCCTCTTCTGCTGCTGCTTTGTTTTGGTGCATCCAAACACATGCACTGATAGGTTAATTGTTTAATCTAAATCACCCATAGGTGTGAATGTGACAGTGATTGTCTATATATGTTCAGCCCTGAGATGAACTGGAGACTCATACAGGGTGACCTCTGACCCCGCCTTCATCCATTGGAGCTGGATTAGACCCCGACGACCGGAGTGAGGATAAAGGCTTCAGACGACAAGGTGAGATGACGACAACCTGAAATCTCTTCCACTGTTTGACAGTGAAACATAATATTAAATTATTCAAATAATGACATTTACAAACTATCCTGTAACAATAAAATGTGAAGAACCTGAAAAAATGTGAAGAACCTGAAATGTCTAACAAAAATTACACAAAATGTGAACCGTTTTCTGCTTCTGATACTAAAAGTTTAGTGTCTTTGTAGAACTGATCCATAATAAAACACATGGACACGTGATAAGTTGAGGCAGAATATTTTTACAATTGCCTTTATTTTCCTCATGAAATGTAACTATAATTAATAAATAATAATTTATAAAAGTACTTGCATAATTTTTAGGCTAAAAACCATGACAAAAAAATTGGAGTTGTCATTATTTATAGGTTATTATTTTTTCTGGTTTTATTTTACTGGTCCGGCCCATTGGAGATCAAATCAGGCTGAATGTGGCCCCTGAAGAAAATCAGTTTGAGACCCCTGATGTAAACGGATAGGGTAACTGAGCCCAAGCCTGCCTGCAAATGGGAAATTGTGACCGTGCATCATAAGGTTGTTAGTGGAATTTTTTATCCAATGTTAAACATAATCAGACCTTCCTACTCTGAATCAATGCAAGGGATTCTTTCTCAGCCCCAGCTCTGGTGGAGAAATGAATACGGGGGCACAGTGGAGTACAGTATGACGCTTTTTCCATGATGTATTCAACTTGTTTACTCTTGCTAAATCTGAGACGGAAAGGTTTAAAACCTAACACCAGTGTGAAATCTATGAATCATCCTTTGTTTATCTCTTTTAATTGGAAAAAAGGGGGAGAAAAGAAAACTGTTTCCCCGCAGATGGGATGTGTGGTCCTTTTTTTTTTTTTTATTACGACCAGATGAAAAACACAAAGGTCTCTCTCTTTATCCACCCACCTCGCTCTGTGGCTTTGGGAGAACCGGATTGGAGGAGAAACCTGATCCGGAACGGGCAGAAATCAGAGCGGGACACCCTACACCACAGCGAGGTCCCACGGTTCTCGGAAATGCCCCGCTCCTCTCCCTTCTTCTCTCTCCAATGTCCACCATGTCTCTCTCTCTCTTTCTCCAGATTTCTCTGTCCCTCCCCTTTGCCTCTGCTGTGTCTTTCCTCTACCTCTCTTCTATACTGAAAAAAGTAAAATGTTGAATCAACTTGAAAAATCTTCTTCAATTTTGACTTTTAATCTGATAATTTGGACTTTTTATCTGATCATTTTGACTTTTTATCTCATTATTTGGACTTTTTATCTCATTATTTGGACTTTTTATCTCATTATTTGGACTTTTTATCTCATAATTGTAACTTTTTATCTCATAATTGTAACTTTGTATCATTATTTGGACTTTTTATCTCATAATTGTAACTTTTTATCTCATTATTTGGACTTTTTATCTCATGATTTTGACTTTTTATCTCATGATTTTGACTTTTTATCTCATGATTTTGACTTTTTATCTCATGATTTTGACTTTTTATCTCATAATTGTAACTTTTTATCTCATAATTTTAACTTTTTATCTCATTATTTGGACTTTTTATCTTATAATTTTGGACTTTTCATCTCATACTTTTGACTTTTTATGGTCACACATTAAAAAAAATCTAGTTGAGTGAACCAAATTAAATTGCATAAGATTATTTTAATTTAATTTGATTCACTCAATTAGATTTTTTACATGTGACTTATTGAAGAATAATTTTTAAGTTGATACAATGTTTTGCTTTTTTCAGTGTATACCCCCGCTCCCCACCCATCCCTTCCTCCTCCTCCATCCTCCATCCTCACCATCCACCCCTCCACCCCTCCACCCCTCCACCCCAGCACCTTCCAGCCCTGACACCCGACACAGCTCTGCCTCTCAGGTTTCACCCTTTTCCAGCACAGCCAGTCTGCTGTGGTGGTGGTGTTGTAGTGCTGTGTAGTACTGACTGCACATTCTTTCCCCTACTTTCCTCACTCCGACCTCTGCTCTGCACTAGGGCCTCAAAGAAATGGATCTCTCCCTTGCTTGCTCACTTTTCTGCTGTGTGTGTGTGTCTCAAAGAGTGTGTGGGTGAGTGCAAGAAGCGGTATCATATCCAGCTAAATATGCCTAACGATGATTAAAGTTAAGTATCCGGTGTCTGGAGCTGCACACGGGTCTGACGTGGAGGGAGTAGTTTTGAATGTGGTGTTGAAACAGATGTATTACAGAGACAACACTGGGACTGGACCTCAGCTGAGTTAGAAATCAGCTTTCCTGCCTTCCTGTGTTCCTTTCAGCTGCTGGCTCTTTCAGATTTGACTCATTTTAAAGGTGAACATCTGTCACATTTACACTTGTCCAATTCAGATACTCTCCAAAACGACATTTCAGGGCCGTTTCTAGCTTGGTGGGGGCCCTAAGGAAGATGCTTTTTAGGGGGGAGAGGGGGCTAGTTTGAGTAAATGAGTAAAACAGGCTATACAGTTAAAATTAAATATCTTAAGATGAAAGTTAAATTAATTTAGACAAATTATAACACAAGGAAAGCAACAATCATCTATATGTCAGTACTGTATTTTCTGCACTATAAGATGCACTGGATTATAAAGCGCACTATCAATGAATGGTTTATTTTAGAGTTTTTTGGGGTTTTTTTTCATTTACAAGGTGCACTGGACTATAAGGTGTGTTAAGTAAAGTCAAAATCATGAGATAAAAAGTCTAAATTGTGAGTTAAAAGTCTAAATTATGAGATAAAACGTCTAAATTATGAGATAAAAAGTTGAAATTATTAGATAGAAAGTCAAAATTGTGGGATACAAATCAAAATTGGGAGATAAAAGTCAAAATTCTCAGATAAAAAGTCAAAATCATGAAATAAAAAGCCAAAATTATGGGATAAAAAGTTAAAATTTATTCCCTAAAAAGCCAAAATTATGAGATAAAAAGTCAAAATTCCAAGTCACTAAGCACAACCAGAATTAATTAATTAATTATATATAAGGTGCACTGTCTTTTGTGAGAAAATTAAAGTCTTACGGTAAATAAAAAATGTTTTCTGTGTTAATGGAAAAAACACAACAACTGCTGAGATGACTTCTTTTGGATGCCATTACAGTGTGTGTGTTTTCTTTCAAACCGTCACAAACAGGAATGGCTTGTGGGTAGCTGTCAATCATTCCCATCATACCTGTCAGAGGCCCACTATGTCACTAACTGTGTGAAGAATATGACCTAATAATACCACAAAAAACTGCTAATTATTGCAGTATTTTAAGTATGTAAGGCAGGGGTCTCAAACTTTTTTTTTTTTTTTTTTTTCAGGGGCCACATTCAACCCACATTGATCTCCAGTGGGCCAGACCAGTAAAATAACAGCATAATAACTATAAATAATGACAAATCCAAATATTTGTCTCTGTTTTAGTGCCAAAAAACCCATTACATTATGAAAATCCTTACTTTTTTTATAAACTATCCAAACAAAAAAAGCTATAAATAATCTGCAAAAACTGTAATTTCATAAAAAAGTGCAATCTTAACAATATTCTGCCTGAACATATCATTTGTCCACGTGTATTATGAATCTGATCTACAAAGACACTAAACACTTTAGTAACAGAAGTGGAAAATGGTTCAAATTGTGTTTAATTTTCTTTTGACATTTCACATTGTTTATGTTTGTTGAGGTTCTTCATATTTTATTGATACAAGATACTTTGTAAATGTGAATATTTTCACAATTTAACATTATTTTTTGAGGGGGAAAAATTGACCTGAAAATATGGAGTCATTTTTTATTTTTTTTTTTTGGAGGTTATTATTATCATCCCACGAGCCACATTTGAACCTTTGGTGGGGCCTCATTTAGCCCCCAGGTCGCATGTTTGAGACGTGATGTAAGGGATGTAATAAACACATGCAATAGCTAAAGACAGGACATTTTAATGTTCTTCACATAATAATAATAATAATAATAATAATAGATTGGATTTATATATCACTTTTTTTAGCCACTCAAAGGGCTTCACATTAGTGACCCATTATTCATTCGCTCTCACATGCACCCTCTGGTGGTGGTAATCTACATACATAGTCACAGCTGTCCTGGGGCAGACTGACAAGTGTGGCAGCCATTTTGTGCCTATTGCCCCTCTGACCACCACCATTGCAGTATGCAATGTATCGTATCTTATGAAGCTTTTTTTGTCCACAGTAGATTTTAGTCATACCATTCTACCGTCCATCCTGTAGATGGCAGTAATGCAAAGTTGGGAACGACCGCTGGCTGCCTCTAACAAGCAGCTAGCACCACAGTCTTCCTAGATGCTGTTTTAGCAGAAGCATTTAGTTTAAATAAGGTAAAAATATAAAATATATAGTTTATGTCGTGTACTATTGGTTATAATGGTATGTGATGACAACATATTTCGATTTAGGACTCTACAATTTAATTTACAGGGTGTCTGAAAAGTGAGCTAACAAGCTAACAGCTAAAGTCATGACAGCCATAGAGTTTCTAATAACAACAAAACAATTGTGCTAAACGTTAACACTGCATTAAATTTAATACACTGCACCAGCGTTAATAACTTTATGTTACTATATCCAGGTGAGTTACTATTAATCATGTAATATGGCTGGTGTTAGCAACTAAAATTACTGTTTAGAGTTACAAACAATTTCGTTAGCATGCTAAGTGCTGCTACAGTGATTGCTACCATTGAAATGTGTTTGTTCTATGAATATGAAGAAAGACTGCATATGTCCACTAACAAACTGTTCTGGTGTCATTTATATGTATGTATAGTATCCTACAAAAGTACCGTACACCACCAGTGGCTGAAATTATACCAGGATATACATTTTTGGCCGTACCGCCCATTCATTCACCAGTGTGAGTGACACTGGAGACAAGGAGGATGAACACAACGGACTGACTAGGACATAGTGGGATTCGAAACGACAACACTTGAGTTACTGGAAAACCCGCTGTCCCAACTGAGCCATGGGCACCCTGTCAAAAAATATCATAAAAATATGATGGTGAACATTCAGCTTCGGGGCCCCCTGGTGGCTTGGGGGCCCTAGTCCTTCTCATAGTTCACCTATAGGTAGAAGCTACACTGATATTAACTGTCCTATACGTCCACACTAACTTGACGTCATGTGATCTTTGGGTTTTCTTGTTATAAACGAAAGACGGCCATTTTTTCCCCCGTTTTTTTTTTTTTTTTTTTTTTTCTTCACCTACCCCTCCCTCCACTTCCCACAATGTTGTTTTTGTTTCTTTTTGGCAGTTCAGACAAACATCTGCTTTGTGAGAGTGACAAGCCATATCCCAAACCACAGAGAGAGTTGCAGCCAAAGGCAACAAACCAGGACCGACCCTGAGATTCAGCCCAGGCAGACTTACATCAAGCACGGATAACGTTTCACATGTTTTGATTAAAATTAGTTAAGTTGTAACACTACACCTCCCCTGGATATCAAACACTACAATCCAAACCACTTACACAACAAGAGCACATTTCCTCTCTCACGGAAACCCAGAATCGCCCCCAAAAAGCTGCTTGTCTTTCTAGATTTCTCAGCCCCTGCTTGAAGGAGCCTCAGATATCTCTAACCACCACAGTCCACAGTCTCAAATAGCCAGTGTCCAAACCCAAACAAAGCACATAACCCATGGATTAGTTTCCATAGGCTCCTAATGGTGGGAGGAAATCACGTCTGTAACTGTGATTGAACTAATTATTACCTGTGTCCTCTAAAGGAGACAGTCTTAATAAAGGACAGAATGTCTGTGGAAAGACCCTAACTTCTTATTAAAGTGTCGTATTTAATTCCTCTTTAGTTGTACTTGTATGTTTAAATATGAGATAGGTTATTTAAATGTATATAAATATCCTCAGCAATAAGGCAAAACCTCAGCAAGTGTGCGCACCGCAGGAACGGGGAAGAAGTGACGCACATCTGGATCTCCACTGGACATAAGAGTGTGTGCGTCCGGCCACAGCTGGCCTGACATGGCGTCACTGAAAGGCAAAGACCAACCTCTGCACTGGTAACATCTACAATTATTATTAAAAACACAAAAAAAAATCGTAAAAAATCTTAAAAAAAAAAAAAAAAAAAAAAGCCGCATCTCTGTCTTCCTCTCACGCTGTAATTCGGATTTAAATCTAATATTACTAATGTTTATTGTCTTTTTGAGAGCCAACTTTGAATATTCTGTCTTTAAACATACAATACATAGTCTTCATGTGTTTTTATTACTATAACAGGAGGTTTTATTTTATCCTCTGCATTGATTTGTGCGCAGTTGACTTTCACGAGCGCAAAGTGAGAACAAGTGAACAACAACTAACAGACAAATGTGGATTCTTCTTCCACACAAACTCAGTCTCACCTTCATCTCCTGGTTGATCTCCCTCTTCACGGGGTGTGCGGGTTTCCTGCTGCGTTTATTTTCCGGTGGTCTCCCTTTCTCCATCTCTGGCATAGTCCTGGTTTGGCTGGATCCGATCCGGATCAAGAGTTGAGTGTCAGTTGAAGACTTTTATCAGAGGAGCTTAGAGTGAAAGCTGTCACTCCCGGTGACACCGGCTGTCATTCCCGGACGTCCCAGTCCCTCATCTGGGGCTTCACACCATCCGCTTCCACTGAACATGCGTGCGCTCCGGGCTGGAGGCTCCGCTGCGGAACAATCCACACTCTCTCTTTTTCACTACAGTCAAGTGCCCAACATTACTGCATGTAGAGCTTCCGGCGAAAGCTTTCAAATTAAAGGCTTTTCTTGGCAAAGACCACGTTGTTTACTCGGTAATGTAGGAAAAAGTAGAAGTCAAAGCTGAAGAATAAAATATGAAATAAGTCATGTAGATGTTTCTGTGGTGAAGGGGGAAGACAGTGTCAGGTGTGTATGTTAAAATAAAACACTGAAAAAAAGTAAAACATTGAATCGACTTAAAAATTGTTCTTAAATTTTTACTTTTTATCTCATGATTTTGACTTTTTATCTTGTTATTTTTACTTTCTTTTTCATAATTTTGACTTTTTATATCATAATTTTTACTTTTTATGTCATAAGTTTTACTTTTTATCTCAGAATTTTTACTTTTTATCTTGTAATTTTTACTTTCTTTTTCATAATTTCGACTCTTTATCTTATGATTTTTACTTTTTATGGTCACACATAAAAAAATCTCGTTTAGTGAACCAAATTGAATTGCATAGGGTTAGAGTTATTTTTAATGTAATTTAATTTGATTCACTCAACTAGATGTTTTTATGTGTGACCTATTGAAGAAAATTTTTAAGTTGATTCAATGTTTTACTTTTTTCAGTGCATAGATAAACCATTAAAAAAAACACATTCAAATGGTGTAAAACTGAGCTTCCAGTTTTTGGAATGCTGAATCAATCAATCATTAAATACATACAAAAGCAATTATTATCATTTATTTTTGGTATATACAGTAGTAGTAGTTTAATATAATATTAATAATTATAGGCTACATTACACTGGTCTAGAATTTATTAATATTTTTTAGAAAGTATCTGCTGCAGACATTAGGGGGAAGTTTACAACATACTCTACCGGAACTTTCCATGCATGTGCAGTGATTTTTTAATATGTAATATATAAAACAGGGGTGCCCAGTCCTGGTCCTGGACAGCTCCTACCCTGCATGTTTTAGATGTTTCCCTCTTCCAACACACCTGACAGTCATTATCAGGCTTCTGCAGAGCTGGATCAGAGGTTTATCATTTCAATCAGGTTTGATGGAAGAGGGGAAACATCTAAAACATGCAGGATAGTAGCTCTCCAGGACCAGGATTGAGCACCCCTGGTCTAAAATATTTAGTTTAAAAATGATTATATAAATATATTATGACTATATTACCATAAGGAAAAATAAGAATGATAAATACTAACACTTTAAATGAGATTGTAAACTTCAGGAATGAAAGTGATAATATTTTCTTGTTACCTGATGCCAAGGAGGTATTAAATTCAGGTCTGTCTGTCTGTCTGTTTATTTGTTTGTCTGTTTGTTTGTTTGTCTGTTTGTCAGCAGGATTACGCAAAAAGTTCTGAATGGATTTTGATGAAACTTTCAGGAACGATAGATAATGGGTCAAGGAAGAACCCATTAGATTTTGAGCAATGAAGGTCAAAGGTCAAGGTCACACTAAAGGTCAACATTTAAAACACATCAGTGGTAATATCTCAGGATTCAGACAAGATAGAATCTGGTGGGGGTTTTTTTCATTCACATGGTCTAACCTTCAGACATCAGATGGGTCAACACCTATAACCCTAACCTTTGACCCCTGACCCTAACCTTCAGACATCAGATGGGTCAACACCTATAACCCTAACCTTTGACCCCTGACCCTAACCTTCGACATCAGATGGGTCAACACCTATGGCTCCATCACGTTATGACGACATATGATGCTTTAGTGGAGGTCTGCTGTCTCTGACTGCATTATTATTATTATTATTATTATTATTATTATTATTATTATTATTATTATTATTATTATTATTATTATTATTATTATTTATTGATATTCATATAAAATAATCATTGATATATAGAGGGAATAAAGATTGAAGGTTGGAGTTTATATGTTTTTACGTCTTCCTACTCCTTTTTGAGCATGTTTAATGTAATGTATTTTAATTTGTTGTATGCATATGAGTATGTGTGTGTACTTTTATTCCTATCTTTCTGGGGACATTGATATGTTTACACAGTCACACCATGGAGACCAAAATTCAGGTCACCACAAGGATTAAATATAAATAAAGGTCCCCATTATTTTATTCGTTATTTAAAAAAAAAATTATATATAAAATTTATTAAATGTTTTTAAATATTTTTTTTCATTCATTTTTATTTATTTTTAATTTAGTTTTGTTATTTTGTTTTCATAAAAAATAAGATATCTTTTTTAAATTTATTATCTTATTATTAATTTTATTAAAGCAAAAGTGCTTACATTCACTACCCAATAGCGACTTGATTACAAACTTGGTCCTCATGAGACATGTCAACGAGTGTGTGTATATAAACATATTTTTTTCCTTGTATTTACTTATCAATCCTCATTATTGATATTTTGTTGTTTGATTTGTATTGATTTTATTTTCTACATGTTTGAAATACACATTTTAATGACATTTTAATTCAATGTCATTATTTTGAAGGGCCAGTCCTAGCACTTCCGGTATAACGCAGTCTAACTCCATATGACTTTACTCTGGCCTCTCCGGAAAGGAAAGGGAGGGCTCTCTGATTTGATGTAACCCAACACCTGGCGCCCACCCCTCCCAAATCTCAACAGATACATTTCATAAGGAATGCAAAGACTGTGTTTTATCTGAGGGGACACAGTACAAACACTGTCTGTATACTCTGTCTTAAAATAAAGAGATGAAAAGGGCGCTGTGAGTTAAATGATACTATGGCAGAATGTTTGGGGCTTTCTCAAATGGCATGTGTTTGATCAGTGTCTGTGTGTTTGACAGTGTGTTGTTGTGAAAATACGTATGAGTTTTTAACCCACACCTTCACTGAAAAAAGTAAAACATTGAATCGACTGAAAAATTCTTCTTCAATGGGTCACACATAAAATACATCTAGTTGAGTGAATCAAATTAAATTACATTAAAATGATCCTAACCTTATGTAATTCAATTTGGTTGACTCAACTAGGTTTTTTTAATGTGTGCCCGTAAAAAGTGAAAATAATGAGATAAAAAGTCAAAATAATGAGATAAAAAGTCAAAATTATGACATAAAAAGTAAAGATCACAAGATAAAAAGTAAAAATTATGAAAGAAAAAGTCAAAATTATGACATAAAAAGTAAAGATCGCGAGATAAAAAGTTAAAATCATGAAAGAAAAAGTCAAAATTATGAGATAAAAAGTAAAGATCACGAGATAAAAAGTCAAAATTATGAAAGAAAAAGTCAAAATTATGAGATAAAAAGTAAAGATCACAAGATAAAAAGTCAAAATTGAAGAATAATTTTGAGATGTTTTCACTTTTTACAGTGTTCTGATGTAACTGCACCAGGTTCTAAGGGGTTAAAGGGTGCTTAAGGTTACAACAAAGGGCAGAGAAAATGCAATATGTCAGCTGGTGTCTTGGTTATATTTTTCCAACTTAAATGCATTTGGAGCATCTTGAATATCCAACGTTCGGAGTCCTTAGTTAGTCTGGCCTGAGGTAACGTTCCACATGCCTGAGGGCTGGATTTACATTTAGGCTACACAGAGGGAGGTGTGTGTGTGTGTGTGCGCTCTTACGTCTACACAAACCAAAGCTTTGAACATAAACATT
This sequence comes from Siphamia tubifer, assembly GCA_020466265.1. NCBI lineage: Eukaryota > Metazoa > Chordata > Actinopteri > Kurtiformes > Apogonidae > Siphamia > Siphamia tubifer. The sequence continues at coordinate 37,552,223 of CM035805.1, forward strand.
TGTCCGCTGGTTATTCCTGATGGTTACGCCTGATAATTTATAGCAGTATCATGTTTCTGAGTTAGTGTTGAATAGATGGAGACAACATTAAACACTACAACACTACAATTATGTCCAGAGTATATAAGCTATTCATGATCTATATTTATTTATTTATTTATTGTAGACGTAGTATGACTTTTTATGACTGTATTTTAAATTTGAATAAAGTCAAAGTCAGTGTGTCTCATAAAAACCAACTGCTACTTTTATGACAATTCCTACGTCAAATGTATTGGATAAAAAGTCTAAATTATGACAAAAAAGTCCAACATTTAGAATATACCCACTTCACCACTGATTACACTACTCTACTTTACATTTTTTTTTTAGAAAGTATCATGTTCAGACATTAAAAGTGCTAAATCTCTTGTAAACTGGACTTAGTTAGCTTAACCACATTTAGCCTACTGTAGTTAGCTTATCACATTTACTGCAGTTACCTTAACCACCTTTACTGCAGTTAGCTAACCACATTTACTGTAGTTAGCTTAGCCAAATTTACTGTAGTTAAACAACATGTACTATAGTTATTTTAACCACATGCACTGTAGTTAGCTAACCACCTTTACTGTAGTTAGCTAACCACCTTTACTGTAGTTAGCTAACCACCTTTACTGCAGTTAGCTTAGCCAAATTTACTGGCGTTAACTTAACCACATGTACTGTAGTTAGCTTAACTACGTTTACTGTGCAAATGTAAATAGAATAAACATTTTTACATTTACAAAGAGTATTTAAAGAGTGTTTTACTGATCTGACCTACATGAGATTAAATTGGTCTGTACGTGGAACCTGAACGACAATGACATATATCTTCAGGGTCATTTTTACATTTCACAATCTCATCCAAGGGGCACAGACTTGACCCTTTGTTCGGAGGGCCGGATTTGGCCCCCGGGCCGCATGTTTGACAGCTCTGCTCTATACTGAATCACAGTTTGTGTTGCAGAACTTTCACTAAAGGTCACATAAGCGACGTGCAGAGAGACAGATGAGTAGACAGACAGGCCTGACAGGAGGAGGGCTGTTTCATAGCCTCTCTCCTCCCTGTCTATAGCCTTCCTCTGCCTGCTCTGGTTGGAGGAATCCAGAGACCACGCTCGTGTAAACAGAAACCTGATCCAGTATGCCGGGTTTGGATTTCGCCCCCTCGTAGACCCGCTGATGATACCTGATCCGGCACGGCTTTGGGAACAGGGCTTATCTGATGCCTCACAAAAGGCCCCTCTCTCTCTTTGCTCTCCATAACAGAGCACATCTGGTGCCTCTGCAGGGAGCGCTGTCCCTTTGGGTTCCTAAGGGGGGGGGGGGGGGGGGGGTGAAGATGGGGATAAGACCGTCTCATAATTCCCTCAGAAACCCACTCATACAAATGACACAGGACATGAGGCAGTGTTACACTCTTCCAAGATCTTAAGTTACAATCCACAACATCTGGATTGAATCATTATTACTGACCATTTTGTGCATCATTACTCAAATATCTGCACTGACATTTGACCACAATGAATGATACCCCGTCACTTTTAGCAATGGTCAATTTGGTGCCCTAGGTGAGCACCCCTCTTTCTTTTTTGTGGAATTAGATTAGAATCTGTCAAAATTATGCAATAAAAAGTTTACATTGTGCAATAAAAAGTCAAAATTGTATGATTAAAAAAGGCCAAATTATGCGATTAAAAAGTCAAAATTATCAGATAAAAAGTCAAAATTATCAGATAAAAAGTCTAAATTATCAGATAAAAAGTCTAAATTATCAGATAAAAAGTCTAAATTATCAGATAAAAAGTCAAAATTATCAGATAAAAAGTCAAAATTATCAGATAAAAAGTCTAAATTCCCTGCACAACCAGAATTAATCCATATATAAGGTACACTGTGAGAATATTAAAGTCTTTTACTTTTAAAGTATTTTCTTTTTTTACTTTATAGTCTGTAAGTATCTTAATATTCTAATTCTGTGGGACTCAGTGCCCCCAAGACATCTGTTGCCCTAGGCGACCGTCTAGTCTGCCTATGCTTAACGCCAGTCCAACAAATCTGGGTGTCTCTGAAGCTTACAGTTTTGGTTTTTTTGCAGATACTTTTAAAGGTTGCAGTGTCACATGTTCACCACTAGGGGAAGATGTTTAGTCAGATGAACCCAGGTTTATGCAGAAGGACACCAGGTGGTTTCCCCAGGTTAGATTACATGTAAACACAGTCTAATGTTTGTAACAGTGCGTCTTTATTTCTGCCCCAGTGACCAAATTAACTGATCTGGTAACATATAACATCTGTCAACCTGTTCGACCTGTTTTCATTCTTAATCTCCCCTAACATTGGTTGGGTTAGATTATTGTAATTATTGTGTGTGTGTGTGTGTCCGAAGAGACATATCATGCTATAACTCAATGAATATTTGAGATATCACCATGAAATTACATTGACATATACATATAGCTAATGCGCATCAGATGCAATGATCTATTTGAGTAAAGGTCAAAGGTCAAGGTCACAATTAACTAAAAGGTCAAAATCACATTATGGGTTATAACTCAAGAACGGAGGGTCACAGAACTTTCAGATTGGTACCAAATGATGCAGAATGAAGATTTATACAATTCTCATGATTGGTGTTATCACCTACGACCAATAACTTTTGATGTCTCTGGAGGTCAATGGTGACGTCACAAAACATGTGTAACACTGTTTGTGTGTCAAACATAGACATATCACGCTATAACTTAACCAATACTGGATATGAAGAGTTCATTTGCAAAAACAGATAATTCCATTTTTCATTTTTTTCAGAAAATTGCATTTTTTACTCTACATTCCAGGTAATACTCATTGATTTGATATATTATTTATTCAATTTAGTGGCTCTTACCAAATGAAATAAATAATATATCAAATAAATCAGTATTATCTGTGGAATGTAGAGTAAAAAATGACATTTTGTGAAAAAAAAGAAAAATGGAGTTATCTGTTTTTGCAAATGAACTCTTCATATATTATCATAATATTACACACACTGATGCATATGTACATATGATGAAATTATCAATATTGTAGATTGGATTTAGATTAGTCTTTATTGTCATTGTACTGGGGGGTACAACGAAATTTGAGGGTGCTCACGTGGAGCTACAGTTACACCACAAATTTAAAAAGCAGGACAGAATAAACATAAGGGGACAGAACAAAAACGACATAACAAAAACAAAATTAGGACCTAATAAAGGCAGAGGTAACAAAAACGAGGACAAAGAGGTAGTTATTTTCTCTTTAAAATAGAGACATGATAATAGTTTAATTAAATAAAATATAAATTTAAAATATATGTGCTGTAAATATGCTGTACAGATAAAATATATATATACAAAATATTTGTGCTGTGTATATATAATTATGCTGTCAAAGGTCAAGATCGCATTTAGCAGAAAGGTAAAAATCACATTATTGGCTCTAATTGAAGAACATGTTGTCATAGAAACTTGATATTGATACAAAATAGGGGTGAGATTAGACATTCTCTGAATACTTGTTTTATTGACTTTTTTTTATCTTATAATGATGACTTATCTCAATTGTGACTTCTTCTTTTTATCATACATTTTTCTTAAATTTCCCGACCATACCTACAAAACTGAGTATTATGACCTGATCAAACACATTATCTACGCAGTAACTCAAATTTCAGATTTTTCTGAAAAAAAAGAGAAATAAATGATGTCTTGTCCTGTCTTTAATCTATTTATAAAGCATTTTAAAATAAATGACCAAAGTTCTGTACAGAAGAATACATTTAAATAAGCAAAATGAAAGAATATAAAACAAAAGAATTAAAAAGACATGAAACAGCTGTACAATTAAAAACAATAAAATAATAAATACAATAAACAAATACCAATAAAACAGTAGAATCTAATCTAATCTTATTTTATCTTATCTTATCATCTAATTTTTTATTTTATTTTAATCATACCTTATTTTATCTTATCTATTGCCATATGAATATGGATTATGTCTGAAATATTTTAGCTCTAAACTTCATGATAATTATAAGGTTATTGTACATTATTATTATGGTATTTTTTCATGATGTTCAACATACCACAAAGTGAACACTAGGTGTCGCTGTTGTCATATTTATATAACCAACAAAGACTGTTCAACAGGTTGGGGGGGGGGTCTTCACTTGACTCTTTCCTCATTTATTCCCCGTTTTATTTGATTGCTGTCTCAAATTGTACACCCTCTGTGATTAAATCAATGAAATAGTTTATATTTTGACATTTGTCAACATTATCACGACTAATCGATCATATTCTGGTGGTAACATGATGTCAGAATCATCTCCAGTGAAACATAACGGTGGGTGCAGATGTGCGTATATAATATATTGCCTTATATTAAGAAAAATAATAATAATAATAAAGATAATAATAATACATTCAACTTCCCTTCATCCCACTGAGCAAGGCACTTTACGCACGTGAGAAGAAAGTACAAACTGGACTTTTTAAACATTTACAATTATCCCCAAGTGTCATTTCTTCTATAACTGGAGTTAATGCGGTTAAAAACATCCTCTATAATTCTATTATATTAATGTATTGCGTTTATTTTTGCTGTCTTCTGAAGTCTAATGCATCCTTTGGTCTACGTCACTGAGCTGCAGCTGGTATAAAAAGCTCCGTCTGCTGCACCGTCCACATTAAGAGAGCAGCTGCGTGGGTCCGTGGGCATCCTCATCCATCTGGCCAAATCATTTTACACTAAAAAACAAAACAAAAAAAATGTCCAAAATGACGATCGTTCAGCTTGGAGTGATTGTGTTCGCTATATGTTTATCAACGCAGGTAGGCTGATGCTTATACATTTTTATCACATATGATTGAAGATTTAAAGATGATTAAGAGCGCACGCGCATGGAGAATGTCTTTATTATAACAGAAATATATTATTATTATTATTATTGTTGTAGGAAGAAGTAGAAGTGGCTGAGTTTATTATGTTACTAGGGAAGAATTAAGGTTATTTTAATAGACGTGAAGGTCTCATGGGGAATTAACCAAAAATATTAATGCAAATTCTTTAATTAAAAATTATATTTGGAACGTTTTGTTCAAACTCTTGACGAGTTTTACAAACGAATGAATAAATGATTCGGTTGCAGAACAGTGTATTGTCTACCTACAGGGGAGGGTATCTTATTAAGTTACTTTTGGATGGTTGTGGCAAAGGAAACCTGACACGCAACACAAGGGAAAGTGACTTCCCCTCATTTTATTTAAAGTATATAAAGATAGCATCAAGAATGGAACACTTTTAATACAGGCTGGCTGTTTTCCAATTATTTATTATTTATTTTATTTTTTTGCTGAAAAAAGTAAAAAAATTTAATCAACTTCAAAATCCTTCAATAGGTCACACATGAAAACATAATTAATGATAATTAAATTAAAATAACCTTAACCCTATGCAATTCAATTTGGTTCACTCAACTAGATTTTTTTTTTAATGTGTGACCATAAAAACTCAAAATCACGAGATAAAAAGTCAAAATTGAAGAACATTTTTAAATGTTGATTCAATATTTTACTTTTTCCAGTGTAGGACATGTTTTCTGACTCTTGCTATTGTTGTATGACTTGTGTTTATTCAGTTGCTGCTCAACCTAATCCCTGTTCATTTGGATTCTATGCAAAGTATTTTTTTTTTTTGGGGGGGGGGGTTATCATCGCATCAATAAGCTTCAGCAATAATGACAATAACAAATGTTCTGGTGCTTTTCTTTATTCTGCTCATCTCTCACCCCCTTATTTTTATTTTTTATTATTTTTAATCCCCCTCCCCTCCCTCCCTCCCTCCCAACAGGTGGTCTCCCAGAACAACACAAACCCCACAGCAGGGGGGAACTCCACCACTAGGCCCAACTCTACCACCACCATGGCTACAGACCACTACAGCAGTTCGGCCAACTCCACCTCCCCCGCCTCGGCAGGAGTCTCACTGCAAGCAGGCACTTTCACCTTCCTGATGCCCCTCATCATGACAGCCTCTCTCCTGCAGCGCTACTGTTGAAGCCAGGATCCCAGCAGTTGCCCCCTCCACCCACCACCACCACTACCCTTCTTTCTGCCTCCTCATATCCAATTCAATCCCTATTTAGTCCCGCTTCTCTCTCTCTCTCTCTCTCTCTCTCTCCACCACCGCACTGCACAGAGACCAGAAGACTAACATGGATGGACTCTAAAAAATAATATAAAAGAAACGACCTCCTTCGTCCTCCTTCAGTCGTATTTCAAAAAAGATGTAATTCCAAGACAAATTTAAAGGGGTGTAGCCTTCATCTGGAGATCATCATCATCATCATTATAATCATCATCATCATCATCATCATCTTCGTCATCATCATCGAGCCCCCCTTTTGCATGGAATCAGAAGGAACAGTGCCGTGTATCCAGCCCTCTCCCTCTCTCTCTCCCCCGCCCCTCCCCCTTATTATTTTTTTATTTTTTGGCTTGCGTTTCCATAGTCACGCCATCACATTTTGGAGATGCTCAGGGCTGCAGTTGTCATGTCACATGTCTAGATTGAAATGTGGACCACTTGAGTGTACAGAGGTTCTTATCGTGGCTTCTATTCCACCTGGCAAATAATATCAGAATGGCTTTGTCTGTAAAAACAAAAATGAAGTTTGGCATGTAGAAATTTTTAAAAGACAGAGTGAGCCGGATTACATTTTAGTTTTTATTTTATTATTATTTTTTTTTTAGTTGGGTTTTCATAATTTGGCTCTTTGGGTCTTTTCTCTTTATAGAAATGTCATATAGAGATGTATGTAGCAGATAAGTTGCCACAGGACTTGTGTCAGTTTTGCCTTGTGATTTTTAAAGAGTTGTGGTCTTTTACAAATGAGGGTTTGATTGACACTTCCCCACCTTCCATGGGTTAGACCCAGGAAATGACTGTATGTATAATCATATGGGAAGGGTTGATGTTAGATTTGTATTCCCCCCACACACCCCCCTTATAGTTTATATTTTGTATAAATGGAAACGTACTGTTTATTAGTTTGAGTATAAGATAATGGAAGAAATGTACAATAAATTATGAAAAATTAAAATTGTAATTGTTTCCTTGATTCTTAGTTTGTCTAAAATATCTGTGTGATTACTACACACTAGATTTGTCAGTGTAAAAAACACACAGCATTGAAGTATTTCTTATTCTAACATTGGACAGAATCCAAGATAACTTCCAGCATTGGTGAAAATAAATGGAGTCAACAGGGGTTTTACACTGTTAGTGTTAAAATAAACTGATTCTCTCAGAGTTAATTCAACACCAATGGGAGACGCTAAGTCCCGCCCTTCTACTTCTGGTCCATGGTGCTCGCAAAAAATGTGGATGGGAGTGAATGGAGCGAGTCAAGCTAAATTCTGATTCTGTTTGACGAATGCGATGAAATTCACATATGATAGCAGTTAATAATAAATATTTCATAGACAGACCACCTGTTTTTGATGACAAGCAAATGTGACGTTAGGTTTTATGTGGGCTTAGGAAGAGACTACAGTGAGTGGAGGATGTGACGTCACACTCCACTCAGCTGTGGAGTCGGTGGTGACGTCACATGTTCTCAAGGCGTGTAGTTTAAATTATTAACAGGTTTTACTCACTAATGAATCAGCTGTTCGTTAACAGAAGCAGTTGAAACACGTCATTTATTATGGAGTACAACATGTGTGTGATTCAGGTCACATGACAAACCAGATACGATGTTAGTATTTTATTTCCCATTGAATACCATTCATTAACTTTCCGATCTCAGCCCCATGAGCCTCCTGGAAGGGGCGGACATAGTCGACGCATATACATAGCTACGCATAGGATATGTTTTCCTATGCATCGGCCGCCATTATGCATAAAACACGTCCTGTCAACTTTTGATACGCGACATGCCAATCCGCACAATACATTGTGTTGTCGGTGGGTGCGATACTGCAAATATTGTGCATTGTTTCATGTATTTGTTATATTCATAGAAGAAGTATTCCAAAAATGGCTGGACAAGAAGAGAAGCTGTGTGAGGTGATTAGACAATATTGTCATTTGTATGACAGTACGTCACAATTGCACAGTTATAAAAATGTTTCTTCATATGTTCACTCAGGTAGTGTACAATGAAATCTTTAAAAGGCCAAAATATGCAATAAAAAGTCAAAACCATGAGATAAAAAGTCAAAATTATCTAATAAAAAGTCAAAATTATCAGATTTTTAAAAAAAATCACAATTCCAAGTCACTAAGCACAACCTTAGTGTCTTTTAAGTGCACCTTATAATCCAGAAAATACGGTAGTTTAATATTCTAATTCTGTGGGACTTGACGCCCCCAAGACATCTGTGCCCTAGACAACCGCCTAGTCTGCCTATGCCTAAAACCGGCCCTGAATCTGTCCTACTATAAAAGGATGATGGAGCTGTTTTAAAGGGTGTGGTGATGTTGTATTCATCATAAGTGAGTTGCCAGACAGTCTAGACGGGCAGCTGCTGAGCTGCAGGCCAGAGATGGACTCAGCATTCCCTGATGCCTACACTGATCTCCTCTGGATCAATGCCAGCGCAGCATGGACTGAGCAGATATGAAACAGTACCGGTATTTATAATATAGTGATGTACAATGTCTAAACCAGGGACGGTCAGTTCACAAATTCACAAATTCACAAATTCATCCAAAGGGCCGGACTGGACCCATTGGGGGGCCAGATTTGGTCCCTGGGCCGCATGTTTGACACTTGTAGTCTAAACAAATCTGTGCTTAAGTCATTATGATTCTTCATTCTGGCACCACATAAAAAAAGAAAACGAGACACAGCACACGCCTGTTCTTTCAATCCAAACTTTGCACATCATTATTTATATCTCAATAATAGGAGAGTTTTAAAAGCCCTAAGGGAGAGTAATGTCAAATTTGATTAGGTATTTAAACCCTTTTTTTGTTTTTTCTTCTTCTCCTTGGCTGTTACTCAACACTCTCTGATCTGTGTTTTATTCTCTAACAGCTGCAGATCATGGGAACATATTTCCATACATGCACACACTTATATCAGCGGTATTTCATTTCACAGCTTCAAACAATACATGTAATAGAAGAGCAGATTTCCTTGGATGTTTTCTTATCTTGTTTTTGCTGACGGTAAAGTTTGATAAAATTGAATAAACTGTTAACCCCACAAATGTAATAACTCTGCAAATGTAACAACAATTATCATCTTATAATGTAATAATCCCACAAACATAATAACAGGGAAGTTATTACAATTTTGGAAGGTAACAATTTTTTACCACTCCACAAATGTTACGTTTGTGGGAAAGTTATTACATTTGCTACTTTGACATGATGTTTTTTTATTAATTCAGAATAAAATAATCCAGAATTAAAGCTATTTCTTTCTAGCCTGGCTTTCGCCGACCCTCGTGTGTTTCCATTTCACTTCGTGAGCTCACACAAAGGTCTGGTAAACCACCGTAGACATTCTGCTGTTCAAGCAAAAACATGGACAGACCAATCAGAGTCACTGGGTGTGATTTTAACACTTATGACGTAATCAGAGTGCGGTCAGAAAACTTTAAAAAACATGGCGGCTAGCATGGAGGAGACTGAGCTCAGTTTCGATTCTGCTATTTCAACCGTGTTGTGGAAACTACAGCATATTGATTCTTTAAAGGTGTCATTCCGCTGAAAACCACTTTTCCACTTTTCTCCTTTTGGAATCTGATGGCTCACCCAGTGTTACCATGGTGATGGCTCACCCACTTACCAACACATGCTCCTTTAACAGTGGTTCATCACCTCCACTGGCTGCATACTGCATTCACACAAAACAACAAGAGGAACCAGGGACCCAGAAAAAGCCGGTCCATCTGACGTCAGATGGACTTTAGCGTCACAAACGTGGGGTTAACCCGATCTTCCATTGCAGCGAATCTGAAGTAGCATTAGCATTAGCGTCTTCAAGAGAAGACAGAGCCACAGTAGCTGCTGCACAAACTTGAAAAAATGTTGGATCAAAGTGGTTCATGTGTTTTCTGTGGAAATAAAGCCTGTTTTCAGAACAAGCAACAGCAAAAAAAAAAAAAACTAGCTGGATGCTACTTTGGTAAAGGTAAACACACATAGAGAGCGAGAAGGGAGAGTCTTCAGAGATGCCTCGTTGCTGCGTCATGGACATGTATGAGGAAGTAACGGTAAACTCTGTTGTTCCTCCTTAAGTCTTTTTTCCTACCGTGAAAAAAACAGCTGGAAACAAAACAATCTGGAAGTTTTTTTTAAAAAGGACTAACACACAATATTTTCAATAACAATGGAGAACATAGTAATATTAATGAAATAACCATGGAATGACTCCTTTAAAAGATGAGCGGAGAATAGTTCTGAAATAATTTATTGGTGTCAAGGATGTTGTGGTTCTTCTCCCAACTGGGTATGGTAAGAACTTCTACTTCTATCTTCTTCGTTACATCCTGCTTTAATGTGATTGGTTGAAGTAGTACGTCATTCAAAAGGACAAGCACCTGGTTTCACCAATCAGGGCGAATGATTTTGATTGACACCTCCGCCTTAACAAAGAGAAGCTAATGGTTCCGTCCCAGATGGAAGATGTGAGCAGCCATGAGAAGCATCCATACATGTGGAGAAAGTCAGGTTAGTTTTGTTCGTGTTTGTGTGTACATGATCTGTACCGCCTGCAGGATTCGTTCTGCGCATGTGCATAATTACACGTCACTGTCACTGTATCTCTACACTCTTCCGCATGCGTGGAAACACTTTACGGCACTTGACTCGACACTACGGTTGTGTCTGAAGTCACTCCCTAACCACTACATAGTGCACTATAATACATGACATATTTTATTTTAATTTGTCACAATTATGAAGCAGCAGCTCGACTGTATCAACCATGGGAATCAACATAGTAATGCCAGACGACAAATAAGATAAGATAAGACTTTATTAATGTCACACAGGAGAAATTCACTGTCACAGGAACTCACAGAAACACACAGTGGGGTGCAAAAGTACAAAAAGGTGCAAAAAGGAAGTAAAGCAGTGCAAAAAACAGTGAAAATAATCATAGAAGTAAATAATAAAATTAAACTAGAAAAAAAAATAAAATAAAATAAAATAAAATATATATATATATATATATATATATATATATATATATATATATATATATATATATATATATATATTAGAAATAAAGGAAATAAATGAAGAGGATTCAGGTTATTGCACATGATGAATGTATACAGTTGTATACGGTAGCGCTACTTCCTGCACTGAGCATGTCTCAGTCATCCACTGAAGGAGCTCCTCAGCGAATCCTACTAAGGCGACGCCACTGTTAGCCAAACTCAGCTTCTGATTGGTCAAAAACTAGCCAACACGCTTTGATCGCTATTGAGAGAAAGTAGCTCCAAGCAATGACGAGGTGTGAGTTTTTGTTCTGTGATAGTTTTGTTATGCAAATAAATCACTCATTCAAACACATATTGTTTTGAGAAGAAACACGTTTCATTTTCATGACCCCAGGAAACCTACTTTCGCTTTGACCAAAACCGGACCAGAACTGGGCTCACAGGACACTGTCGGGGGTAAGTGAGTGTGTGTGCACCAGAGTAAAGACAAACACATTCATCTGAAAAATACTGAACTATCCCTTTAAAAACTGCACTTTTTTTTATTACATTTTGCAGGTTAGTGGAAAATATGAAATAGTGAAAAATACCAATAGCAGATGACAAACTACGAATCCTACTTAGGCGACGTTACTGTTAGCCAAACTCGGCTTCTGATTGGTCGAACACTAGACAACACGCTTTGATCGCTATTGAGAGGAAGTAGTTCCAAGCATGTGAAAAATACTGAACTATTACTTTAAAAGCTGACATTTTTATTATATTTTGCAGGTTAGTGGAAAATGTGAAATAGTGAAAAATACCAAGTTCATAGTTTGCACGTTTGTGGTCGTTCTAAAATTTGTAAGGTTAACATAAAAGTTGAGAGGAGCTTTCCCCCCATAATCCAAGGTATCAAATACACCTCTGTGGGCTCGAGTGAACCCTGTGATGCAGCTCGGAAATGCCTCAGCACCAGTAAAGCCAGCCTCATGACTCATTAGTCCAGCCTATTGTCTCTCAATCCTCTCTGCACTATTAACCTCACCCCACACAACTCCACTCCCCCGTCCCCTCCCCCCTCCCCTCGCTTTTAGCATCCCTTTCCGGATCTATCCATTTACTGTCCTCCACTCGTCTGCTCTTTAGGGACTGCACAAATGTGGGTTCTCAGAAAATGACTCAGGCTTTTCTCTAAAAATGCTGTTGAAAACATGATTTGCCCCGATAACGTGTTTTTACAACTTAAGCATTTCAGTTCGTAGCACAGAGAAAATTTGCATAGTTTGATATTTAAGACCTGGAAAACAGGTTTAGGTTAATAGGGATAAAAAAAAAAAGAAAATTTAACTTTACATCGACAAACTATCCTTTAAACCAATGTGAATAACATGAACAAACTGAAAAAAATAAGTGCAATTTTAGCAATATTAATGCTTCACATTATTACAATTTACAGATCACAGTAAATAATATTTACAAATACACAAAACATTTACTGACAGAATATTGTTAAAATTGCACTTACTTGTCTTAACACATTTGAGGTTTTTCATATTTGTTAAAATTATTTAAAATTTTTGGCAAAATTATACTTTGTTTTTGCCTTTGTTATACTCTGATTTAATTTGACCTCTGACCCCATGATGAAAAGAAGCACAAACAATTAGAATCATATAACATGTGTTGAATGAGGCCTTATATAAAACATTAGGAAATTAATGCAATAAATCTCATATAATGTAAATAAAAGAGTACAAAACATGATAAGTGCAATGGAAGTTAACTTTAGATGTTTTTTTAATGCTCTTCATTCTTCACATATAACCAGATTGTTATTAAAGAGACTGAAAAATGCATATATGTCATTATTATAACATTATTAAACCAAAAAAACTAACGTTAGACTAGGACTGTAGACTGAAATTATCTTCATTTGTCTTTTAATCAATTATTTAAAGCATTATTCATCATTATTTTTCCACATAAGAAGGTTCTATGTCATATTTAGTTCTATGCCTCAGGTTATGCTGTCATTTTTCCAGGTATATAGAGCATAAAATCTAAAAAAACTGGTAACCTGCAGAATCTGGAGCATCATTCAGTCCTGAGAGATGTCTCATAAAACACTATATTGAAAAGCTGTGATGAGTGGTTATAGATTTATTCACTAAAGGTAGTTCCTTCACTGTAAAAATCTAAAACTTACAACTTGTATTTTTTTTTAAATTTCTAGTCAAAATATCTCATCACACTTAAAACACAAGTATTCAGAGAATGTCTTTTTTTTTTTTTTGCCAATCTCAAGTTTCTATGACAACCCATTCTTGAATTAGAGCCAATAATATGATTTTGACCTTTCTGCTAAATGTGACCTTGACCTTTGACCTTTTGCAATATTGATAATTTTGTTATATGCATGTATGCGTCAGTGTGTGTCATATTGTGATAAAATTATCCAGTATTGATTAAGTTATAGTGTGATATGTTTATGTTTGACACAGTGTTACACAAGTTAATGTTGCGACATGTCACCTTTGACCTCCAGAGATCTCAAAAACTATTGGTCGTAGGTGATAACACACCATACCGTACTGTACAAACTTTATTACCCTGTCCCTAAGGGGCAGGAAAAGGTATTGTTTTTGTTTTTTTTTTAATACAAAAACTACTGGACCAATGCCCATGAAATAAGGGAATAAATAAGTAAAACAGTGATAACACAGGGTTCTACTGAGGCTAAGAACAATAAAATACAATCATCATAAAAGCTAAGAAATTAAAATCTGCGAAGAAAATAAAAAAAAATAAACAGTTAATCTAAAAAAAAAACAACCCATGTCACTCATTTATTAAAAGACAATGATAAAAAGTATATTTTTTAATTTTAATTTAATTTTAATTTAATTTTAATTTAATTTTAATTTTATTTTAATTTTAATTTTAATTTTAATTTTAATTTTAATTTTAATTTTAATTTTAATTTTAATTTTAATTTTAATTTTAATTTAATTTTAATTTAATTTTAATTAAATTTTAATTTAATTTTAATTTAATTTTAATTTAATTTTTTAAATTTAAAAACAGGCCTAACATCTAAACTCAAGTAGTTTCTGAACAAAATCCCTCAAATCTGAGCCTGTCGATCACTTTTACGTGACTTTCTCCTCCTTCAACAACATCTCTTATGAGAAATGTGTTTGTTTTAGTGGTTTGGATTTCCAGTTATGTGCAGCATGGAGATGGATTCATTAGAATATCAATTAGTAAAATGCTCTTAGCTGAACTAATGAGTGCAATTTTTTTTCTCAGAAATTTCCATTTAAATGGAGCCAAGTGGTGATCCACACGATTTTTCAATTATTACTTCTGACCACGTCTCTTGTGCTAAGTGCTGTTTGTTGTAACACTGACATTAAGTACTTCTCATCACTCAAATATTTGCTTCAGAATGTCTAAACATTGTCTGTTCAGTTGTTGTTATGGTAACCATGACCTTCCTCCTCAGATTCCTTTGAATCACTTGTTTTCCAGACCACTTAGGGTAACATCATCCGTGTGCCAGACCTGTTTTTCTTCGAAAGTCTGATTGGACACAGACTGTTCGACACAATGGTTACGTAACAGTTCATGTTGTAGAAACAGATTGAATCCACTAACAAAGCCATGAATCAAAGACACTGTTCCAGTTTTACCTTTAGTTTTAGTAAAAAAAAAAACTAAATTGACAGTAGAAATGTTTGCAACAGAAAAAAATGTAAGTGAAAATACAGTGCAACGTTTTTTATTAGAGAAGATTTTTGTGGTAATGATTAAATCAGATGTAGCTCCCCCTGTACGCCTTGTGCTTGGTCATAATCAGAGGTAGAAAGTAACTGAGTAAAAGTACTTCATTACTGTACTTAAGGAGGTTTTTTAAGTATCTGTACTTTACTTGAGTATTTATTTTTCTGGCAACTTTTTACTTTTACTCCTTACGTTTTTGTGTAAATATTTGTACTTTATACTCTTTACATTTATATAAATATCTGTACTTTATACTCTTTACATTTATATAAATATCTGTACTTTATACTCTTTACATTTATATAAATATCTGTACTTTATACTCTTTACATTTATATAAATATATGTACTTTATACTCTTTACATTTATATAAATATCTGTACTTTATACTCTTTACATTTATATAAATATCTGTACTTTATTGTGACTCTTTTTTTTCCTGTTTTTCCTAAATGTCCTGCCCATATCCACAAAACTGAGTCACTGTGACTTAATCAAACACAATTTCAACACATTAACTCACTTTTAAATGGTTTAATTTTGATACTTTTCAGAGTTTTCCAGAAGGAAAACTGAAAAACCGCATCAATCCGTGTATTATTCGTTCATTCGTTTTTCAAACTAAAACCAAAAATAAGATGATGAAACAACTCATTTCTTCATTATTTGTCACTAAATCCAAAATGAAAAAAAATGGTTAATGATAATTTTTTTTTCAGTTTTCCTTTTTGTGTTCAAATGAATAATGGAAAAAACAGATAACGGCTGTTTTTTGTTTTATCCAATTTTGACCTGAAACATGTTGAATAAACTAGAAATGACCTTTGACCCGCAGTGACAAAGATGTAAGTCTAACCTATTTCAGGAAACTTAGAGGGTCACTTTAAGACCTGAAGGTTTGACCACGCTGAACATATTCCACGTATGTTTGTTTAAAACAACGTGATCGACTGGATGTTGCTTCAGGTCAAAATTGGATAAAACAGGAAACGGCTGTTATCGTTTTTTTTTCTATTATTTATTTAAACACAAAAAGGATAACTGAAAAAATGCATCGTCACCTGTTTTTTCATTTTGGTTTTGGAAACAAATAATGTTTCATTGTCTTATTTTTGGTTTCATTTCAAAAAATGAATGAAGGAATGATCCACAGACTTCATCATGTCATTTTTTATAGTGTAATTTCCATCCATACCATCCATACAGCCCTCAGAGGTATGACACCCAAAAGACCTTTAATCATTGAAAAACTTTATGCATTATTCAGACAGCTGCCGGCATCACACACATATAATAGACACCCCCCACCCACCAGACACCCACCTCTGAAGGGTCTGTCATACAAGCTTTTGTTGTGTAACAGCCAGTGTTACTATCACAAACCGTTATTCGTACAATAACGTGAACTGGCAAAGAGGGTTTGATGTGTTGCTTTTATAACTATACATTATTACACCTGTAAACATAAATATGTCTTTTAAAAATGCAGATTATATGAGAGGAAATAGGCATGTTTTTGTCAGTTAGCTAAAGGCTTTAGCATTTATTAACCCTTTGATGCACACTGGTCACTGCAGAGGACACTTATTCTACTGCTGTTCTCTTGTATAGTCATGGGTTTTATAGTTTTAGTTCCATATCAGTCAAAACAGTAGACGCTGTAAGACAAAAATCACAAAAATTGTGAGACCTTTAAAATGCCACAGATCATAAAGTTTAAGGAACTGAAGCTTTACATGTTTTTAGTGACTATTTCTGATACCTCTGTTTAACATTTGACTTTAATTTGGTTTGTATCTTGGTAAAAATGAGAAATTACATATTTTCTTTTGTTTGTTTTTCTCAGAATAACAAACTAAACAGATGTGACAGTATGAAAAATTAGTCACTCCAGAGAGAAAATCAATGGAGGAGAGAAACTGTGACTTTATATATTATATTTTTATGGTCACACAAAAAAAAATCTAATTGAGTGAACCAAATTGAATTGGATAGGGTTATTTTAATTTAATTTAATTTAATTGGATTCACTCAACTCGATGTTTGTATGTGTGATCTATTGAAGAATAATTTTGAAGTTGATTCAATGTTTTACTTTTTTCACTGTAGATTTTTATGTTCAATTTCAGGCAGTAATATATTGATAGTCTGTTTATGAGGAAATCTATTTTTGTTTTATAAGGGAATGTTGTAGTATAGATAAAATATTTCTCTAGGTCGATAATGAATGAACTCAATCCCAGGTTTGTACTTTTTTTTTTCTTTTTTTACACTCATTCAAATCACAATAAAACTTGTCGCAGGAGAACCAAATGTGTGAGCAACAAAGAACCGAAGATGCTTAGACAAATGCCTTTCCGACTTCCAACTATTTACACAAATTTACATTTTTGCAAACTTCAACACTTATACTTGCAAAGTTTCCATACACAGAACAACAGCAACTAGAAGAGTAGAAATAAATGCTCAAAACATCAAATACATGTTGTTGTAGTTAAATAACAGAAGCAACATGTGCTGCAATACTACCAGAATAAACAGAATACAGTACTTTCTGGACTATAAGCCGCACCTGTATATAAGGCGCATCCACTGTTTTTTTTTTTTTATAATATAACAAAAAAAATAATATACAAGCCACACCGGGTTATAAGCTGCAAATATCTATGTTGAAAAATCATATATTTTACTATATATGTATATGTAAAAAAAATGATATACCTTTTCTTGCACAAATGGTTAGTGGTTTGGTGAAGCCTTATATATTACCCTTTTTAAATAGAATACAGAAATTTGCAGAGATAGATAGATAGATAGATAGATAGATAGATAGATAGATAGATAGATAGATAGATAGATAGATAGATAGATAGATAGATAGATAGATAGATAGATAGATAGATAGATAGATAGATAGATAGATAGATAGATAGATAGATAGATAGATAGATAGATAGATAGATAGATAGATAGATAGATAGATAGATAGATAGATAGATAGATAGATAGATAGATAGATAGATAGATCTTTTTAGTTCAACATCCTCAAACCTTGTTTTTGCAAATCATTTGTTGCTGACGACATTTGACTGTCACTACTGGAGCAAGCTGTTCTGTCGGGACATTTTCATCAACCACATGTCGTGTTTGCAGACAGTTTCACTCTGTAAATGTATGACACTTTGTGTATTATGGGAACAGTGGGTAACTGTAAAAAGCTTTCCTCTCTCACATGACTTAATCTATTATATATTACTTTCTTTCTACAGTAAAGCCATCAATGCAAACATGTGAAGAAGTCATTTTACTCCTGGTTTTATTAGAACCGCACCAATAGATCAACAATAGGGCGCTGGTCAACTCCTCTGCAACTGATGGACTGCACACAGGGTTGGATGTTTTTTTTTTTTTTTGTTTTTTTACTCTTCTTACAATCCTCATTCCCCCAAGCTCTCAAAATGTATTCTTATTGATTTAACTGCCAAACAAGGCTCCGGCACAGAGACAAAACACTAAACAGAAGTCTAACTAAGCCTTGACCATGCTGAAATGAATAAAAAAAACTTCAAACTAAATACATTTACAGTATAATAACATAATAATATAGTAATATCTGTTAATGTTCATAGTCCAAAGAGATGAAGAGTAATGGCCACAACTTAGTAGAGTGCAAATTTTTTCCTTGTTAAGAAGTGTGTAATTGTACCTGGAAACTATAAGATATAAAGTCTTTCAATAATGAAAAGCTTTGAAACAATATCCATTTTTCTGTGCAGTGAAATCAATAGTAAGCGAGTTATAACAAAAAGGCTAAAGGGAAAATTTTGAAACATTAGAAGCATAATGAGTTAAAATAAGGGAAGGAAAAGAGAAAAAAAACAGACAAACGACTATTATTCAGTTGAAAGATCCTTCCTGCCTCCAGATGGTTCATTGCTTTTTCTTTTTTTCCCTCTTTTGCCCCAGAAGGTTTTTGTTGCATTTTCGACCCAATGAGACTCCCCTTCACTGTATCAACAGACACCTAAAGTGGATCAATTAGCATAGATGGAGACAGACGTCTATTAAGCTGTGTGGTTTATCTCATTTATACTAATCACATGTAGCTTGTCAATTAAGACCATAAATGGATCCTCTGTTCCTGTCTGTTGTTTCAATGATTCATATCCAGAGGCTGTTGTTGCCATGGAAACAAAAATACTAGAAAGATGTTTGACACCAATCTTGGAAAACTGTCCTGCTGGGTAAATGTGCCCTCACTAGAACATGCTGTAAAAACAGAGTATTTATCAGAACATGCACACATTCATTTTCCAAATCAGACAAAATTCACTTTTTTTTTCAGCAATAGAACAACATTTCTTTAATTTATTTTAATGTAATATTTATTTGCCTTTTTTGTGATCAGACAAGTGGAGCTTTTCTAAAGTCCACTTTAACCCTTTGTTGGTCACACTACAAAAATCACAGTAAATAAAAATATTTTTTGCTGTTTCCACCTCACAGGGACTATTATAAGATAAAACAGAGTTTTATTTTTTACTGTGTTTGTATCATTAGTAGTTAGCATTAGCATTAGCATTTCATGACCCTTTACTATCATCTGTACCGTTTGGTTCAGGATGTTTTCCAAAAACTATTACATGAATACCGAAGTATTTCTGAAACATGATGAGGATTATTTATGTAAAATAGACTCTGTAAATGTAAATAAAATATAAAAAATGTAACTTTCCTCCAGTTTTGTGTCCAAAAGAAAAGATCATAGCAGAGGTTTTGTCACGGTGATGACCTTCTTCCTTGGTGGTATATATATATATATATATATATATATATATATATATATATATATATATATATATATATTAGCATGAGCTGAATATATCATCATGCTTCTTACAAAAAGGGAGGGGGGGGGGCTGCCAAATAAGTTTGGTGTCAAATGATTTAAATTTAGAGTAGATATAAGGGTTCAAAGTTACCTCTACCAAATGGTTGAGCTGACCAGCAAAGGGTTAAATGTTCCTCCCCTGTACAATGATCAGGTTGAATGTGGCCCCTGAAGAAAATGAGTTTGAAACCCTGTATTAAACAGTTTCTATCAGTAAAAAAAATCAGTGGTTGACAGTGAAGGTTTGGGTCTTTATGGGTTCAGAACTAATTCTATCAGTACATTTAAATAATTCATATAAAATGCAGTTTTAAACTGCATCAGTGTCTTATCGATGGACATGGGAACATTGTCATTTTCTGGAACTATGATAATTAATTAGTTTGACGTGAACTGAAATGTTTTTTAAAATGAGTGTTTGCTTGGCTGTCGTGCATAATCTTATTCCTTTTAAGAGCTTTTTGTGTGACCTGCTTAATATAATGTGACAGGAGGGAGCGTCCACAGAGCTAACCTGATTTCATAAGCAAATCAGGTTGCATCCCAGTTTTAGAGCAGCACTGTCCCTGCAGTCGGTGGCTACCCAAACCCAGTGTCCTCTGAGAGCGGCTGTGATCCAACTAACTGCATATCTAGGACAAGCATCGTCCCCTCTCCATCTAACCTTTTGGAAGGACACCTGATGCCATACGACGGCACCTGTTTGCTGGGAAAAGCGTCTGCCCACTGTGTCGAAAGACGGCTATAGGAGAAGCCCCAGACTGAAAGCTGCGATGTACATAAACTAATCCTGTACACAATGACTGTTGAATACATTGATGTGAGAGAGAGAGAGAGAGAGAGAGAGAGAGAGAGAGAGAGAAAGAGAGAGAGAGACAGTCTGTGCCTCAGTACCATCTGCTCTATGAAGCAACAGAGAATCAATGTTTTTCTCCAAGCTGCACACTCGCCTGTCAAAAACATCTGACAAACTGAAGGCACCAAATTTTCACATACCTCAAATCGCTTTCCTTTATGAAAAGCTCATTAAAACCTTGAAATCTGCCCTTTTTACACAACAGTTTTTTGTCCAATTGACTAAAAAAAGGCTATTTTAGTTTCAGCTGGAGTAATACAATTGGGCTCATTTTCAAAGACTATAACAAGAATGTCAGATTCACTTTAGTTCAGGGGCCATATTCTGCCTTTACATCCTCTGAAGTAAAGTAAAGGACCAGTAAAGTGATAGCAGTGAAAAAAAATTTAATTATATTATGGGTAATGTTTACATTATGATTTTGTCCTTAAAAATATGAAAAAAAAGGAAATTAAATTTTTACTTTTTTTTTTGCAGATTAAATTTTACTATGACATGTGGTTCTATCTATCTATCTATCTATCTATCTATCTATCTATCTATCTATCTATCTATCTATCTATCTATCTATCTATCTATCTATCTATCTATCTATCTATCTATCTATCTATCTATCTATCTATCTATCTATCTATCTATCTATCTATCTATCTATCTATCTATATCTATATATATATATATATATATATATATATATATATATATATATATATATATATATATATAAAACACCAGACACAAGCATTCTCCAGAGCTGAGACATACTTTATGTGTCAAAGCCCAGAAATAGACATAGCACATACTGATGCCCCCTCCCATATGACCATCACCATGTACTGCACTAATGTATGATACCTGGACTGAACTGTGACAAACATCCCTCAAAACAGGAAATAAAAGGTATCAAATCCAGAACCAATCCTGGAAATTTGGCCAAAGAATACGCTGACTCTGCTGATGCTCCGTAAAGTGATGATATTTCACTTCCTGCCAGACTTGCAAATGGGAAAAACATATCTTTTTTATTTATCCTGCCTTACATAAAGTATGTCTCTGTCAGATACTCACCCTTTATTTCAGATATTTGGGTGTCATGAGGCTTTAACCTGTTCTCATTATCATTAGTGGATCATGGTCTGGGACTAGATTAGATGTAGATGTCGACAGCTGCTGGAGACCCAAAAGTAAAAATATTCAAAGACTCACTGCTATTCCTAAATACATTTATAGACTGTCTTCTGTTATTCATAATTATTCTACACTAGCCTAGCTGCACTAGCCCCTCCTATTGTGCTACAGTGGTACACTAGTTACGCCCAGATTGGCCAGATTTCCCTGAAACTGGTCAATGTATTGATCATACCTGCCAACGTTTCAGAATCTGGGAGATTTTTGCAGCAGTGGTGGGTGTTGTATGTACATAAGTGAACAAATGTTTTTATGATGATAAATGATGGTAAAGGGATATGTTTTTAGTTTCCAGTGAATGATTAAATACTCTAAGACTGTATTTATCTAGAAATATGATTTTATTTTTCCAATGGATGGCATGTATTATTAAATTTACATTAACTTTATTAATTCATTCTCACTTTAATCACACACACAGAGTGACAGATGGATTTAACTTGACTGAGAATCTTCAAACATATTGTTTTGCACTTTCTTACATTAAAACTGAGCTGCCATCATTGGTGTGTGTGTGTGTGTGTGTGTGTGTGTGTGTGTGTGTACCTTTATTTCTATCTTTATGGGGATAAAGAAGTAAAAAATAAATAAAAATCATTCAATAAATTTAAATCCCTTTAGGTTAGATGTAGAGAAAATGTCATTTTGATGTCACCGCAGATGTATTTCTAGGTCTATGATGGTTAAAGCTGAAGGCTATAAAGGCTTAAAGTCTGGGTCTCCCTCTCTACCATCTTTTCTCTTCCATTTTCTCTTTCTTTTTTTATATATCTTTCTTGAAAAGCACTTGTACAAGCAGGTCTTTCTACTGCTGCCAACTCTACACTCCCTCTGTCGTGAGCTCTGCATAAAAATATGCCTCTGAAACATTTGCTTTGTTCAATACATTTCAAGAAAGACTTTAAAGTGTCATAATATTCACTCTCTTTCTGAACGCTCCTGTTGAACCATAGGGATCACATTACCCAGCTGCATGTGGGTTTGTCTGTGTACCTTTCCTGCGGACAACTGTTGCATGCTTGTGGTTAATACGCTGTGTTGATAACAGATATTTGTTCTGCTTTGTGTACTCATTGCTATTCATTGCACTTGATAGTTATGCAGTATTCCCACGCGTCCTGGAAAACCTCCTGGAAAACTTGGAAAATAATTGACCAATTTTTTCGTCATGGAAACCAAAAAAAGAAAGGGACTTTTATTTAAAGGATTTTTATGCACCTTCATAGTTAGTATAAGTGCTTTGTTACTGTACTTTTCAGGTATCTGTACTTTACTTGAATATTTATTTTTCTGTCAACTTTTTACATTTATCCGCAACATTTTTGCATAAATATCTGTACTTTATACTCCTTACATTCTTGGAATAGACTCGTTACTTTTTCAAACTGAAAAGATATGATAGTATAAAAATATGAATATCAGTGGAGGAGGGTTTATATCTCATAATTATTACTTTTTATCTCATAATTGTGATTTTTTAAAACTCATAATTATGCATTTTTATCTAATATTTATGACTTTTTAAATCAATTGTGGCTTCTTCTTTTTTTTTAATTTTTACTAAATTTCTTGCCCTTACCCACAAAACTGAGATTTTTCCTGGTTAAATTAGTATTATTTTTCCATGAAAAAAATAATAAAAATGCAGTTTTACTTTTTACTTTATTACAATTGAGAAGTTGTACTTTTTTTTTTTTCTTCAGTAAAGGGGTTGAATCAGTACTTCTACTTTTACCAGAGTATTTTTTCCACACAAGTACCTGTACTTCAGTACAGAATGTGAGTACTTTTACCACCTCGGCATTCACCTACAGTATCCCAGTAGCACGACTGGGAGTCCTGCCCAAGGACACTTCAACACGTGGACAGTCAGAGCTAGGATTTAAACTACAGAACCTTTGGTCATTGGACAAAATGAACCACAGCCACTTACAAAG
Source organism: Siphamia tubifer (assembly GCA_020466265.1). Taxonomy (NCBI): domain Eukaryota; kingdom Metazoa; phylum Chordata; class Actinopteri; order Kurtiformes; family Apogonidae; genus Siphamia; species Siphamia tubifer. The sequence goes on from CM035805.1 coordinate 37,576,101, forward strand.
AGAAACAAGTATTCAGAGAATGCCTAATCTCATCCCTATTTTGTGCCAATCTCAAGTTGCTATGACAACACGTTCTTGAGTTAGAGCCAATAATGCTAAATGTGACCTTGACCTTTGACCTTTTGCAATATTGATAATTTCATTTCATAGTGCATGTAATATTATGATAATATATCCAGTATTGATTAAGTTATAGTGTGATATGTCTATGTTTGACACAAACAGTGTTACACAAGTTAACTTTGCAACATGTCACCTTTGACCTCTAGAGATCTGAAAACCCATTAGTCGTAGGTGATAACACCAGTTATGAGAATTGTATAAATCTTCATTCTGCGTCGTTTAGTACCAATCTGAAAGTTCTGTGACCCTCTGTTCTTGAGTTATATCCCATAATGTGATTTTGAGCTTTTAGTTAATTGTGACCTTGACCTTTGACCTTTACTCAAATGGATTATTGCATCTGATGTGCATTAGCTATATGTATATACACATGTAATTTCATGGTGATATCTCAAGTACTTGTTGAGTTATAGCATGATATGTCTCATACACACACACACACACACACACACTCACACACACACAATAATCTCTAATCACTGTTGGGCGACATTAAAAAAGGCTAAGTGTCCTGGAAACAGTTATCCTGGAAAATTGTTCATCCTCCCCCTGCCTTGTGACCTTGTGTTCCTAAACTGAAATAAAACAAAGGAAAATATGTCATTATTCCACTGATTTACAGTTTTTTTTTAGAACGTATCTGCTTCAGACATTAAATGTGTTCAATTTCACTTTTTGTCAGAAAACAAATGACTTTAGTTCTGATTAGTTGATGTTTTTAATATATGATGGTGTGTTATTCCACATATATGCCTGTTTATGTTCATGTAAACAATGGTTTAGTAAATATTCCACTAGAAAGAACCTTTAAAGTGAATGGATCATAATGTACAGACAGTGTTTAAGTAAATCTGACACTAATATTCCTTTGGACTAAAACCTATTCTCTTGTTAATTCTAAGAATTTCACATTTCAACCCAGATTTTATCTCGGAAACCCTGAGCCAACCATTATTTAAGACTTGAGTTTTCTTTTTTTTATCAGTAACACATGTTGTAATGTTTCATTAGTTTTATCCCAGAAGTATTTTACTTGTAACCTATCCTATTTGTGGCAAGTGTAACAGTGTAATAAAAATATTTAAATTAGATCTAGGTGGCAGTGTAATAGAAATTAAAAAAAATAATAATAACAGGAAATATTTTTTGTAACTTGTGTTTGTAGTGGCTGAAAATGTCCAGGGAAATCATTTCAGAGAAAGAGTGGGAACCTTGTTAAGTTACTATCTAACATTCTGTGCCATGTCCAAGTATTCTTTTCCTACAATGATGAGTATTTTTCAAGCACCAGCGGATGTTAGATAAGCTTTGGATCCTTGTTGTAGTTTCGCACCTTCCACTCGCAGCTGGTGTGATGAATGAATTTGAATGAAATTGGGCTGTCACGTCAGGAAGGAAACATGTTTTAACATAATTGGAGCAGTTACGCCTAACCCTGTCCTGTAGTTAACATAGAAATGGTTTAAGACAACTAAAAGTCACTGCATGACACACTGAAAATACAGAATTTATTTTGCCGTACAGCCACACTGTATTCAAATTGTGCCTCTTAAATGGACTGAGGAGGCTTTTTCCTTGATGATATCTCATTAGCAGCCTGTCAGCTCAACTCGCAGCCCCTCCACACCTCCTCCCAGCTCTCTCTTCTGCCTACACTCCACCAGCAGGCACTGACATTTGTATAATGACTGTGGTTCATTTTCAGAAGTCTGCCCAATTAGGTGTGAGACAACATGGACTGTGGAGAAAGTTTAGTTGAATTTGTGTAAGTGGAATGTTCCCTGAGGAAACACATTTAATATGTGTGTATGTTCAGGAGCAGTGCATTAGAAATACTATAATATTTACATTCTATTAAATGACAATAAATGATGTAAACAGGTCAGAGTTCAGGTATTATTTTTTTTTTATATGAAAAAAAAAAATGCAGGTAAATGTTCACAGCATGGAGTTTGTTGTTTTCCTTTTTTTATTAAAACCTTTATTAAAAGTCATTTTAGTTTGTGGGAAGTAAGATAAAACACACCTTCATTGATCCAATGATGGACAATTTTGCAGTGTGATAACAGAATGAGAATAGTAACAATAGAAGTAAGGATTAAAATAAGAAATATAAAGATGCGAGCAGCCATGTGAAGCATCCAATCATCTGGTGCGAGTCAGATTCGGTGGGGTCTGTGCTTTTCAAATATATTTCTTGCGGCCTGAGTTGCGGACAGGCAAGAGAATTAGCCAATTCAATCACGCTAATGCTATAATATGCTAATTTTCTGTTGTAATTTAAACACATCTAAAGCATATTTTTACTGAATATTTCGACCTGACAATATAAAGACCACATGTACAGGCTCTTATAATGTTAACCAGATGATTTGTTTGACATGTTAGTGTCTTTAAAAGTGTTCACCAGGGACTTTTACTGACGAGAGAATTAGCCGATTAATTCATTCTAATGCTATCGGGGTGATGGTCCATCTGAAGCTCAAAGGGTGACAGCAGTGAAATCTCGTGGGATGATTTTTCACGAGAGTTACGACACTCCCGCCTAGAAAAACCGTCAATAGAAACACATTCAAAGTGGAAATATATTTAGTCAAAATTTTAGGAATATCGCTATTGTTCTGCGAAAAACTGTAATGGAAACGCAGCTACTTTCAACTGGAATTATGTGTTTACATGGTCATCTTAAACATGAATGAACTTTTATTCTGAATTAAACAGGAATTTAAAAAGTCCCATGTAAACAGGTCTAATGTCATAAGCATTTCATAAAATTAAGTAAAAATTTTTTATTCCAGCTCCAATGTAATAATGGAAAAGTGTAAAAAAAAAAAAAAAAAAAAAAAAGAAGAAGAAGTAACTACTGTGTCTGTTACAGTTCAAAGGGAACATTCTTTTAAGCTTATAAAGTACCATCCTGGTCTAAATAAATGCTTTCTCACTGATTACTTGCTTGTTTACCTTTGGTGGTCTGGATAACGTCCTTTAATTGGCATTACCGCTTCCAAGGAGCGGTAATGTCTGACATTACTGGCATTTGTAACGTTTATTGGACGTGACATCCTGCATCTTGTATCTTTAGTTGGAACACCAGAAGAAACATAATCAATCACACTGCTTGCTGTGTCACAGTTGAGTTTTATATCGATGTTATCGGTGTGTTGTCGTTTGTGTATCTGGTGGTTATTAATTATATGAAAAAACAAGTATGTCTGTGTCTGTTTTCTGTGTCAGTGCATGCATTTTTGATAAAAGATGAATGCCTTAAATTAACATGAGACACATTTTTACATATATTTGACCCACTTTATTACATTTTTGGTGTTTTTTCTGTATTTTAAAAGAGTTCTTGAATGTCTTTTGGATTTTTCATCACTTTTTTTGAGGGGGGGGGGGGGGGTTGTGGAGTTCCGCATGTTTTGTAAATTTTTGTCTCCTTATTTTTCTGTGCTTCTTCGTGTATTTTACCAAAAGAAAAATAAAACAAAAACCCTGAGACGAAATAGTTGAGCGACACTAAGTGTTTTCATCATGATTTATCAGAATTAATCCAAATCCAAATTTCTATGCAAAACATGTCTATGCTTTGACAGTCATTTAACAAGTCTTATATAAAAAGGACCATATATATTTATGAAAACACACCCATGTACTGTAAATATACCAGAATGTATTTATTTTATTCATGTATTTATTTATTCTGAACATGCACATAAACATATAAAACAAGACAAGGCGATATAAGATAAAAGCAAAATAATATTTAAATGAACTCTTTCTTCAATTACATGTGAGTCTAAATTCTGCATGGTTGAAAAGGAGTAGGAAAAAGTACAAATAAAGAAAATATAACTACTTTTCATATGCAGTTCTGGGGCAGACATAAAACAGCCACAATTAAAAAATACACATACTGATGATACAGGCATCATCAAAACAAACAAACAAACAAACAAACAAACAAAAAATAAGTAAACATAGGAAGATCACAGATGAGTTTATTACATCTATACTTACAACTAACTGAATAGAGAAATTATATTTGTGATGAATTGTATGTCAATTAAAAGTCTGTTTTATATATAATATTACCACAGTTTTGTTTGTTTGGGGACTTAATTTTTTTTATTTGTGATTTGTGATGAAGAACTGGAAGTAATTAGTAATTAGATATAGATGAAATTGAGCAAATTCTAGGATAAATTGTATTTAATTTAATTATTTTTTTTCTTATGTGTATGTGACCATTGTAATTATTTTATACAGACTATGTTTTACTCTTTTTTTCATCGTATTGTTTGTCAGCTGTCCTTTTTATTTGTTCTAACGTGCATATTTAACTCAAATGGTGTATAGAAAGGTGGTTAATGTTAACATCAGTGTACATTGTGGTGCCTCTGTTCATCTTGTATGGAAAATAAAATATAGAATATACTTTATTTATCATTGTAACAAGTACAATTAAGTAAAAATGCAAACCAGTCAGAGAATGAGGAGTAAAAACAAGTTTAAAATAAAATTATAAATTAATAATTTGAAAACAAGATGAAAATAAAAAAAATCAGTTAATCAATTAATCAATCAACCAATCAGTCAATCTATCTATCTATCTATCTATCTATCTATCTATCTATCTATCTATCTATCTATCTATCTATCTATCTATCTATCTATCTATCTATCTATCTATCTATCTATCTATCTATCTATCTATCTATCTATCTATCTATCTATCTATCTATCTATCTATCTATCTATCTATTTTAATAATTCCACATGTAATTTCTAATTATTATATAATTTATAATTTTCACAATCACACATATATTTTTTTTTAAATAATTTAATACGGTCTAATGTACATGTATGTCTGAGTAAGTCTGCACATTTGGTGATAGTGTAACTGACATTAGCTCAGATGTCAGATATTATTGTATAGTTTCTCTTAATCCCCTCCATAAACAGTCTAAGCAGCACATTCTATTATCCTGGCTCTTCTTGCAATGTGGAGGAAGCATGTCGATAAGATGGTATCTGTGAGACGAACAACAGAGCACAGTGAGTTTCCTGAGCACTGGCAGCATTAAGTGTACTGTATGTGTGTGTGTGTGTGTGTGTGTGGGGGGGGGGGGTACACGCACTAACACCCACTATACATTAACGTTGGAAGGTCAGTTCACTTTTCATCTGCAGTTTGTCATTAAACCACCAATGTGCCATGAATCATGACCCTTTTGTCAGTTTGTACCTTCTGAGTGACAGTTACTTGAATTTGCCTTTTGGTACAGACTTGTGGTTACGGCTTCCTGTGTAACGTAACCAACTGTGACCAACTGTGACTAGCACTAGTTTTCATTTCCAAAGAACCAAAACTGAAGGTATTTGTTAGTAGGTCCATACTCTACTCTGCTATCAACTTTCATGAATTATTGTGTCACATCCAGGGGATTATAATGTATTATAATGTATAATTATAATGATTATAATGTATTATTACAGGTATTAAACAGTTTAGATCAGTGGATGCTTTTGGTCACCACTGCCTGTTTTGCTGTTTTGGTCTTTATAACTTAAAATTAGCCTCACCATGCTAGACCCACCTAATCTAATCTAATCTAATGTGCTACCGTAGTTTTGCTCAATGTAACTTTTGGTTAGATTTCCCTGAAACTGACCGACCAATCACAATAAAGTATAGAGTCAGAGGGCGGGTGTAACAAAGTGATGCCGCGACGATTCAGAGAGAAACAACTAGAAACAACCATAGAAGAAAAACAACAACTGGTGGTGATTTCCTTTTTTCAAAGATGAGTGAAGAATGTGAGAAAACCTCAGCAATCTTTAATTTTGATTTATTTTTATTTTTTTTTACATAAGAGACAACAGGCGTTAAGATCCATAATCCACCATTTTGTTTAGTCATTCCTGCTCCGTGAACTTTCATCTAACTACGTCATCCTAAAGAGGTACTGGTGACCAAAAGCATCCACTGATCTAAACTGTTTAATACCTGTATAATACATGATAATTTCCTGGATGTGACATGAAACTTGATAGCAGAGTAGAGTATGGACCTAGTTACAAATACCTTCAGTTTTATAATTTTGTGTAATCGAATTATAATGTATTTTTTATTTTACCCTGTCTTAAAATTGTACCTTATTATTATTATTATTGGTTGTAGTACCGTCCTATTGCATAGAGGGATTTGAAAGACATCCTTTTAGCTCCGCCTCCCCTGACTGTGAAGCACCACTAGACCCATACATGGAATGAATAGAGATAGCACAGCTAGGCTAGCTTAAAATTAGAAAAAAAAAATTTTAAGTGCAGCAAAAGTACTACTAGGTCTTTATGAGTTAAGTAAATTGACTTTAATAATCCAAGTGTCTGTACATTTCTTTCAGATGAGTCGACTCCAGGGATGACTACTGCTGTTTGCTGATTTGATTTGCTTCCACATCTCGTTATTCTGTTTTTCTCACAGGTTTTTCTGACAAAACAAATATAACTTCACACCATATGAAGGTGATATAAAAGCAATTATTTAAACACACCTCTGTGGTTTCCTCTAGTTTTCTTACTGTCAGCATCTGCTGTACTAGTGTCTGACCTAGTCAGGGGAAAAAATGGGGCACCCTTGAAGGAGAGAAAACAATCACTCATTCTAAAAATATCATCTCAGAGTTAAGCCAGTGAGAGGTTTGGGTGCACAGTCCTCCTTTCTGTGTCTCTGTTGTGACTCAGAACAAGCTGGGCTGTCCACACTACTGTATAAACTAGGCTTGTTGGATCATTATCCTTGCAGTGAGTGTCCATTTGTGCCCAACCTCACTGCAGGCTTGCTGTTTTTCTGCTGTGTGCTGAGCATCTGGAGATTTGTTTGCTAATTGGTTTGTTTGACCCTGGGAAGAACATCAAAGAAAAAGATGAATAGTGAATCATTAATTGAGAAAGATAATTCACACAAGAATAGGTGAAGGAAAAGCATAAGAGGCAGAATTTTGTGCCAATTGTCTGTAACTCTCAGCTGCTATTTGTTCCCATAACCACTACTTCAAATTTGATCAAAGTTGCAATTTTACAGAGTAGAACAGAGAGCCTGGGATAGCAAAAAAAAGGACCAGAAAAGATACATACTGTGGTTTTGGGGATGAAAAAACCCCTTTTAAAAATGAAATAGAGCTATCATGGACATTCTGAATCAATCTTGTCTTGTGTAGTTGAAGCTGGAGAAATTGTCGGTGGTAGTTACCGTTGGAGTGATATGACAAGGGGCACTCTGAGTATCATGAGATAGAATTAAATTTTTTTTCTCACCATAAGGCAGGGGAATAATTCATTACTCACATCCACAGTAATGAACCAGCACAGACAAAGCACCCAGTTTCTAGTGTGGCCTCTTCCCTCGGGGAACTGTCATCATAATGACAGCGCTGCTTGTTGCTTGGTTTCATTCTGAATTATAATCACAGCAACAGGTCACACAGCCACATTTCCTTGCTTTTCACAGCTCCTTCTCTCTTAATTCTGCAGGAAAATGTACATTTTACTGGCAGGTGAACTGTGTTTTAATTGCCATTCACATGAATTTAATTGAAATAAGTTTACTGAGCTATATTTCTTACTTTTGCAACTCGTCATGAAAATACAACATGTTGTAACCCACTGATCAACAGATGGACAGTTGTTTGGTTTTGAGGTTGAATGCCTCTCCTACAATAACAAGCTCTATGTGGAGTATTTCTTGAAGGGCCATCAGTGCTACATGTTAGCTCATGCATTAATAGGGTTTTATTTCCTGTTTCTGACCACATCTCCCAAAAGAACCATTGAGACATAAGCTATTACTATGTTATAGTTGTACATGTAAACATTAAAACCAACCTTAATGCAATCCCATGTGAGTTGTTTTGAAATAGGTCTTGTATTCTTCAGCTGATGGAGCACTCAGCCATCACATTACTGTTGAGTGGCTCTCTCAAGCTTATCAGGCTATATATTTTTTCATGTACATGTATTTTTATGCTAATAGACTATTATTACTGCAGAATGGTTTCAATGCTTGAACTGTAATGGAGTAAGATCAATTAAATTATTTCTACTGATTTAGGTTTGTATAGACATAGTCTATTGTCTACTTTTTGTGTAGAAAAGGCAGACATTTATCTTTATTTATTAGCAACATTGCATTAAACATAATTTAAAACACAGAAAGCATACGTCAATTTAAACGAAACACACTATAAAATGACAATTAAAAAATACATTACAAATAGAAGGGTGTTATACCGGTAAAAGAATTTAAATAAAACAAACAACTAAATGAGATATTTGAGTGTTTCGCCATTTCATTTCATTTAATGCCGCTTCTTGTAAGTTTAAGCTTGCAGTTCACAATATCGACATCTAATGAAATACAATATATTGAATTTGACAGAATCTATAAAAGTATAGAATTTTATCGGACATTAAAAAATATTAATTCCTAAAGCATACAACATACAGACAAATTACACAGTAAATTGAATAACCCCACGATAATTATTATTATTTATTATTTTCGTTTTAATTAAAAACGATCATTGTCGTCACTGCTACTAGTAACACGTGGTAACCAATTCTCTTACTCTATTGGCCAGAATGATTTCCTGGGGTACTTCTGATTGGTTATTGCTTTGAGTTGAAAGGTCAGCTTGTCATGTAGCCACTTAGCCCTGGAATGGTTTGTTTGTCGTTTTAAGAACTTTTTGTTCGCCTAATACGACTCATTGTTTAATAATTGACGTTTAGTCAGGTGTCGCTTTTTGTGTTTAACCTAACGGACCTATTTAGCTGTTTTTATCTGACTGCATGATGCGTCGAAATCCTGAACATGTTAGCTTAGGAGCTATATAGTTAGCCTGCTAGCAACCTCTGTCAACACTGTCTTTAAATGTCATGTTGCAAAAGCTGACCTTGTAGGTTCAGATATCCGAGTTACAACTAAAATGGGTACTGTCAGGGCGATGGCGTCTGCTCGGTTCATGTGTTTTTTAAACGCAGCGAGTTCTACCAAAACATTAGCTAGGACGGGGTTGAGTGAATGCTTCAGGAGATACATCTGCAGTTCACCGCTAAGATCACAGAGTTGCATGTCAGCTTGGGTCATTGATCAATATGGTACTGATGGGGTGTTGAGGTACACAGAAGAAATGATCGCTCCCACTATCAAATCCGCCACTGATGTGATGATTAAAGTCTGTGCTGCAAGTCTCAACCCCCTTGATATGTCAATGAGGGGTAAGTGGTGACTAATAATAACTTATTAAAGCATAAGAATTCAGATTTGTATATGAGCGTTCACTTAATGATTTTAGGTGGCTATGGGTCTAAATTGCTGAAATTAAGAAGGGATCCTTTGTCTATGATGAATGATGAGAGTGAGTTTCCTCTGATCCTGGGCCGTGACGTATCTGGAGTGGTGGTGGACTGTGGGTCAGAAGTTACCTATGTTGCTCCAGGAGATGAGGTAAAGTGCACAGCAGAAGTTTCTTTCAGAACTTGACAAGGAGTGGATAGTACATAAAAGTCAAGATGAGATGCAGTAATCCTGTATTGGTTCCACAGGCACATAGAGCAATTTGTAAAAAAAACCGAAACAAAGCTAGTAAACTTAGAAAAATGAAAACACATTGTTAATAGAGCCATAGTATAATACACACAAGATGTTAAGAGTTAACTGCAGCTTCATCAAATGTTGTCATTTGCTAAGTGATTAATGTTTTGAGTATTTTCTTCAGATAAAAAGGATAAATAAAAAAAATCTGCCTATTTCGGTATCCTTGAAAAGTCTTAAAAGGCATTGTTCTAAAAAATAACGCCTTAATTGGCATTAAAATGTCTGAAATAAAATTTTCAAGTCTTAAAAAACTTTGGACACATTAGTAAGATTTATGTTAGTTTGAAATACAAAGTATTTGGTAAAATGTAGGCTGTCTATATTACAAAAATAATTTAGGGTGAGTAGAAAATGAGTGCACATCATTGTGTGGGTGTAGTATTCCTTTAACTATACTGAGTTTTTTGCAAGTGTGTGTTTATATGGTGTGTGTGTGTGTTTGTTATATGTTCAAAATCTTAAAGTTATGATGCAAATGGTTAATGAATGTAGCAGTAACTGGGCCAAAAAGTCATGTTCTATTTAAAATAAACAGATGGTAAAACTGCCCCCAGGTAATTAATTTGGTGTTTTTTTCCCTTTTCCCTTTAGGTTCATTGTCGACTTAGTCTTAAATTTAATTTCAAACGGCATTAAAAAGTCTTGAATTTAACTTGCCCTGAACTGTAGGAACCCAGCTCTTTAAATTGCTTACCTCAGACAAATTATCTTTAGTTTGATATAAGTGCATGGCTTTGTGTAACCCTACCCAACATGTTTCACCATTTGCCATTTTACAGACCAAACAATTAATTGACAGAATAATACATTTCTTAGCTGACTGTGCATACCTATATTTTAGGTGTGGGCTTCTATACCCCCTTGGAAGCAAGGAAGTCTTGCAGAATTTGTGACTCTAAGTGAATATGAGGTGAGTGTGAGGATTTGTTTGGTTTTTGTCATGAATTGACTGACTATGCATTGTTACATAACAGTTCCTGTTCTCATTTGAATTGTAAAGAATATATTGAACAACAGTTTGGAAGAAGTGCATTCTGTTATGTAATTCTGCCGTCCAGGAATTAATTAGGATTAAGTTTGTTGCAGAGGCTACTGTGGCAGCAATTACTGAGGCAGACAAATTGCCCCATGGTTTTGGCTTGTACTCTCCTTCATTTAGTCTGCAACTCATAATAAAGTGTCCTCCTTGTAGTTCCAGTAACTGGATAGAACTTTTTGATTATAAATGAAAAAAGACTGTTTATATGTTGATATATTTGTAGCCAGTGACACTGTCTGTGTGTGTTTTACAGGTTTCACATAAGCCCAAATTATTGAGTCACATCGAGGCAGCTTCTATCCCTTATGTGGCCAACACTGCCCTTTCTGCCCTTGTCAATACAGGTGGTCTTTGCAGAGACAGCGCTTCCAATAAAAGGCAAGCTCCAGTGTAATCCTGGATGACATCGCATTGAACTTTTCCACCCATTAACATTCATACACAGAAAAGACACACAATTCAGTGTTGAAAAGAGAAAAAAAAAGAACAAAAACATCTTCATTCTTACTTTTTGGGATTATATACAAATGAAAACGCAAGTATCAACATTATACCTGAAGGAAAGAAACATTTCCAGTCGCGCTTTTTGTCAGAAAGCAGTTATGACATTGATCTCAGTTGTAAAATGTTCTTTGTTCTAATTGGCATCATAAACACTTACATGTGTCGATTTAACCATTAGACTGTTACAACCGAACCTGGTGTTTAATCTGGGAGAATTTAAACCTCCTTCTGGGATCTAATAGCTTCCAATCCTCCAAATCCCTTTTTACCCCCGAGGCTTTCACTTCTTTTTGTAGCTCCACTTTAAATGAGTTCCACAATAATTGAATGACCTGCTGGTGTCTGGGGTTTCTCCTCTTAGAGTTTTGATCACTGGAGGATCGGGAGGGGTTGGAACGTTCTCCATTCAGGTAAGGTGAAACGCTCTCGGTTAGTGTCTTTTATACCCTGTGTGGGTATAAGGTGATTGCTGTGACTGTATGTTTATTTCTGTTTTCCTTCCATGCGTGTCGGCAGTTATTGAAGGCCTGGGGTGCCCATGTAACTGTTACCTGCTCTCAGAATGCAGAGGGCCTTGTTAGAGGGCTCGGGGCTGATGAAGTTGTGGACTACACAGCAGGAGATGCGGCTGAACAGCTAGAAATAATGGAGAGGTATGTGCTGTTGTTGTTAGAAGTGTGTGCTACAAGAGGCAACCAGGCTGTCAAATCGTACAGTACATTATGTCTTAAGTGGCAATGTTACTGTTTTTTTTTTTTCTTTAAATGGGATCAGAGCAGAATGTTCTTGACTATGCTCCGTCTCTAATGAGGTATCATTAGAATCAGTGCCTGGCTAATAAAGGTGCTAATGAAAATGAATCATCATATCTAGGGGCTGTGTGAATTTGTATGTGCTTCACCTCCTTGAACACCCTAAATGTGGTAAACATCTCCTTGTCAGTACAGCACACCTGCTTGCTGATTCAGTTCTAGTTTCCATGGATACCAGGGCTCAAGTGGACGCTAGGTCACCCTTCTCTCTGCCCTCTAGACAAAATGAGTAAATTCCAGATTTAGCTTGAAGAAAAAAAACAAAGGGACAACCAAGCGATCTTGTCTTCTTTTAATCTACGAATCACGACTATAGCGAAACATATGATATTTACATTTTTGTAAGTAAAAATATGGACTTTTCCAAGAACCTGGTGACTATTAAAACCTTTCTGTACCACATTTCTTAAACTCTATATGTTTGCATCATTAGGTTTGATGTAATTTTGGATGGTGTTGGTGGAGATACAGAACAGTGGGCGTTGGGCCTGCTCAAGCCCTGGTCTGGGGCCAAGTACGTCACGCTGGTAACACCCTTACTCTTCAGCACGGATACTATGGGTCTGTTTAGTGGAGCGGTTACTGCTGGATTCACTCTTCACAACAAGGCCATCCAGGTAACGGTGACACATTAGCTTCTGAACCAAACATCACTTATATGACAGCTGGTTCTACTTTGTAATGTTTGAAATGGGTCAAAGCATCACCAAAAAAACCACAAAAAAAAGCACTGTCATTTCTTTAACATGAGGATAACATTTCACTGCAGCTCGTCTGTATGGGTGTGAATCATAAGTGTTTCCCAAGTCAAATACTTGATCCTGAGTTAAAGTGAAAGACATCATGTAACCGGTGTACGCCTGTTCTAGAATACTGAATTTCTGTCAGGGTTTATTTCCATTCAGTTGATCTTGTGAAATGAAGCTCACTTCACACGGGGAGGGGAAAATCATGTAATAGCTTGAATTAGCCTCATGGCGTATTCTTCATCTGCATAGTTCATGCTCAATATGTTGAAACAAACCTGTAATAAATTAGAACGAAAGGAATGTAAGCATCAAAAGTGGAGTCTGTGCACATGCAACACCGTAACGTTTATGTGTGTGTGTCATTCCAGCTGTGCTCTTTAGGCAAGTGCTTATGGTTAAAGTAGGCGAATAGGCAGGGGACAGGGTGGAGTTGGTCTGGGCCCAGTTGTCCTGGCCAGCAGAGGCACGGCTAAAAGTGTCATAGACCGTGTTTGAGTTTGGATGAGACTGGGGACGTGTGTGAGTGTTAGTCTACATGCAGTGTGTGTGTGTGTGTGTGTGTGTGTGCTGCTGAAACAGCACTATTTGGTGTATGTGCAGATTGTAGCCAACTATCTCCCCCCAGCAAATACCAGTGTTTGTGTGTTTCTTGCCAAGCCTCTGGGCCCCTTTGTCCATGGGAGCAGCCAGCTGGTCAGTTTGGTGGGGCTCAGGGACAACAGTCACACCCTGAGAGTCTGACGCCTGCCGGTTCTGTTCTGGGGGGGATCACGGCACAGCTGAGCCCTCTAGTGTTCAACCTTTGGGCAACACCGAATGAGCATGATAATGTTCTATTAAAGCAACCAATGTTAGTTTTACAAAAGCCAAACACGTGTAGTGAAGGGATTATACTTATTATAACGTCATGTGGAAAACACTATGATCAAGTATTAGCTTTTAAGTTTTGGTCTGATGTTTGATGCTTTCTAGAACTCTTTTTTTTTTTCTTTCCACATTTCTGCAGCTCACAATATTTGCCAAGTCACCCTGACTGTTGCATCACTGATTTCAATGTTTCCCTTTTTTTTTTTTTTTTACTTGGTGTTCTATTTGTAAGTCAAATTTGTCAGACTGTTTTATTTCAATTGAAGGTAGTTTTGAGGACCATGTCACAATGACTTTGAATTCATTTTCCAGTGACTAAATATTTGAAATATTACTTAATTTTGGTTACAAAACGGGAAAATCCCAACTATTTATCGCAACTTTCACATCCTCCCGCAACAAAAGCCTAAAAATCACAGCAACTTTCATCGCACTTTTTCAGAAAAGCTCATGCAACAACTCTATTAAAGCAACCAATGTTAGTTTTACCAAATCCAAACAAGTGTAGTGAAGAGATTACACTTGTTCTAATATCATGTGGAAAACACCATGATCAAGTATCAGCCAATATTTTAAGATGAGCTTTTATTCTTTTGTCTGGTGTTTGATGCTTTCTAGAACTCTTTATTTTTTCTTTACACATTTCTGCTGCTCACAATATTTGCCAAGTCACCCTGACTGTTGCATCACTCATTTAAATGTGTTTACTTTTTTTGTTCTTTTTGTGAGTCAAATTTATTGGACCGTTTTATTTCAATTGATCACTGACCCCAAAACGGACTTCAAAGTGTTACACTTCTAATTTTACCTCAGCCCTCCCTGTTAGCCTATTTTATTTTATTTTTTTAAGTAACACATCATGTTTCTAAATCATATTGGGACTTATACAGGATGTTAATGTTGAAATCAGATGCCTATGTTGAGTATTTTTTTTTATTTTTTTTTTATGTTCATTGAAATGTAGACCTGATCTTACTAATAACTATCTCACTTTGCTTCTTAGGGGGTATTATCTAATGGAGTCTTCTACCGGTGGGGATTTTATGCTCCAGACGGGCCCGCCTTGGATGAAGTCAGCAGGCTGGTAGACTCAGGGAAGGTACTGTACTGCATTATTCTCTCTATTATATATGCAGGTATACTTGTCAAGTAAGTGGATATGAATAACAACTAAGTCAGAATAGATTCGTTCAACTATTGAATCGTACCTGCATACTTGTCATTTATTTCCACTTAAATGGATCAAAGCGAGGAAAGGAAGATCCTCTCATTTATACATCAGTCACAGCCTGACGGACTGGAGTAAAAATGCAAGCAGAGATGGAGGTCATGCGCTAGGTTGTATCTATAAACACATCGGGGATTCCATACATGCCTACATTCAACGCTCCCCTGTGGCTCTAAGGAGTGTGCAGCACTCCCGCAGTCCTGGCCGGTTGTTGGTGTGCGTGGCTCACTGCTGGGCGATTGAGTCAGGCGCCAGGACACGATGAATGGATTTTAAACAGTGCTGAGCAGCCATTCGCTAAAGCATGCGGGACCTCTGCGCTATTGTCCCTGGGCTTACAGCAAGCGGCACACTCAGACCAGTGGCGGGAAGTTACGGGGACACACACACACACACACACACACACACACACACACACACACACGCATGCTCTCTGTGCGTGTCCTATTCTCAGTCAGAGGTGTGGACGGTGACCGGCGTGACACCACTGTGCTCCCCCATTCATTGTGAACGACAAGAGATGCTGACCAGAATAATAAGCTTGGCTGCCCACGTTGAGGGACTAGCAGAGGATTGTCCAGCCTCATCACATTCTAAACCCCTCCCTGATTTTTTTTTTTTCCCATGTTTGCAGCTATGAAAACACAGATGATGTAGCGTTAAGAGCTTATGGATGTTTGCTTCTCTAATTTTAATAATGTGATTTCTCAGGGGCTGCATATTGGATTAAAAAAGTGGTTTAACTTTAATCAAGGTGTAGTAGTAAATAAATACATTTGTTTTGTTTGGATTAAAGCAGATCCTGTATTTACAGTAGATGACTCATATCTTATGTCTTAAACTGGCTTTTGCTTAGTTTTTATTTTTATTATATATATATATATATATATATATATATATATATATATATATATATATATATAATTTCATCTTACTTTATTTAACATATTTATTTTTACTGCATTGCTTGTTGTCTGTCATGTAAAGTGTATTTGAGTGTCCAAAAAAGTGCTATATAAGTTTGATGTATTATTATTATTATTATTATTATTATTATTATTATGGTCAGTTGATCACAAGAAGTCGCATAAATATAATAGCACTACTTATCTAATACTAGAAAAACACTATGTGAGTGCAAACCTCCGCCAAGGCAGATGTATCCCCTCCTAATGAAGAGAGGTCTGACAAGGAGGTTATGTTTTCACTGGAGTTTGTCTGTCTGTCTGTCTGTCTGTCTGTCAGCAACATTACTCAAAAAGTTCTGGATGGATTTTGATAACATTTTCAGGATGTGTTGGGAGTGTCACAAGGAACAAATCATTAAATTTTGGTGGTGATCTGGAAGAGATCCTGGATTCTGGATCACTTTTGAAGTTTACATTGTGGTAAATGGAGAATAAATTTCAAAGTGATCCAGAATCCAGGATCTCTTCTGGATCACCACCAAAATGTAATCATTTGTTCCGTTTCACACTCCCAACACATCCTGCCAATTTGATCAAAATCCATCCAAAACATTTTGAGTAATGTCGCTGACAGACAAACCAGGGTTTTCACCATGAATTTTATACAGTGTAACTTTAACCAGGACGGCCGACGCTATGCACATGCACAATATCTTTCATTAAATCTGGTGAGTGGCCCAGATGTCAGCCAATGAGCGTCACACAGATGCTCTAAACGCTAGTGATTTTGGTCACTACTATTCACTAGGGGTGTGAATCTTTAACTCACAAAATGAACCGATTCAAATCTTGATTGACAGACTACGATCCAACTCAGGGCGAATAATAAAAATTTGTAAATGATTTGATTGAAATTGATTTAATTCAGTTTGACTGAAGACATAAGTTCACCTCGATAGGCATCCAGTGGATAAAAACAAACGCACGTGGTGTTACAGTATCTGTCAAAATAACTCTTTTCACAGCGTCAACTGACCCAATAAAGATGTTTTCTCACATAAATATGAAAATATTACGCAAGCAAATGTGCTCAAAACACAAACCCACAACTTGAAAGGATCACAGTGTAACATTTTGAACTGACTTGAATCTTGGAAACCACGTGTTTTTTTTTTTCCTCTGTCACATATAAAGACTGGATTTTACTCTTTTCTAGACTCTGTTCCACTTCACATATATGTAGAATATTATCTCCTAATTGTTTGAGCTTCATTAACTTTCTGTCGCCTCGAACTTTCTGTCGGTTCACCACAGATCCTGCCGGTCGTGGAGGCCCATTTCCCGTTCACCCAGGTGCCCCAGGCTTTTCTGAAATTGGAGCAGGGTCACGCTAGAGGGAAGACGGTGGTCATAGTGGATGAAGAAGACAGCAGACAGGCTGACAAGATGGTGCAGCGCAGTTACACAGATACCACTACACACTTGGAACAAGAAATGCAAGAAACACTAAAGCAGAACTGAAGCCAGGAAGCAGAGCACCAGCACTATTACGGTTCTGTGATCCATTTGACATTTACCAGGTAACCCTTGGAGATAAATGACTGCATAATCCAAAGAGATGGACCCTGCTGCTGTTGAGCGGCAGTAATGAGAGTCTGCCGCTGCTCGTGTTAGAACACTGTCCTGT